>KZ651086.1:77464-89416 GCA_001010745.2 Gerris buenoi | reverse complement strand
TTGTTTTTTTTTTTTTTTTTTTTTTTTTTATCCTTCACCTTAGTTGTTTCTATTTGCAAAATTGATGGGAAGTGGTTCAAAATTGGGGTAATAGGTGTGCGATGGAACTTAAAAAGCAAAGAAATATGACGCCATTTTGTTTTTTATTATTACTATTTTGGTTTCTCTATTCTTCACCTTAGTTGTTTCTATGTGCAAAATTTGGGGAAGATCGAATGACGGGAAGTGGTTCAAAATTGGGGTAATAGGTGTGCGATGAAACTTACAAAGCAAAGTAATATAAGACCAGTTAAAAAAAAGAGACATACACATGCGGCTTGGCGAAATTTCGCGGAACTGCGTTGAGCCACCTTGCTACATGTTTCTTAAAACCCTCTCCCTATCTCAGTCGTATATTATTGTATTTCCTGGAATACACTACCTTTATATCTTCCGCCCTACATTTCTATGGAACCGAAAGAGATTTGTCGATGTTGTTACTTATTCATAATTATTCAAAATATGTTTATATGTATTTTTAACAGAAATACCGGGTATTCCTCGTGCTAGAACGTAGTAATATACTCCTGTAAACTATTCTAGGAACAATTTTATAAAATTTAATAGGCAATAAAAGCAGAAACTCTGATAATCTTAACAATTCATTTACCTTGTACATAGTTTTTGGCCTGTCTGGATTATACCGATGTCCGGACTAGCGGGGTTCGAATAAGCGAGACTACTGTATAAGATATTGCTAGAAGTAATTTCACCTTCTTGCCAGGATTCTAAATTATTTTGGATATTCTTGAGCCAAATGCTTTAAAACATTGTGTATATTATATTTATTTGAACCCGGTACCTCCTTCTCCTAGTTCCCCGTTGTAGTTAAGTTTCTTGCCATCAGCCATTCCTCTTTTTTGATTCCTCTTTCCCGGACTTCCGATAGTCCAACAATGTCCCATTCAACTGATTTGAGCTTTTCTATTAATTCAGTAACTCGACTATCATCTTTTAAGGTTCTGCTGTTGAATACAAATAGCTTTAACTAAGAATTCATTTCTACCTTAGTTATTAGATGAGGGTTTTGTTCGATTCGTTTGCTTTCCTTGTCATGTATTTGTGAGCGATACCTCTTATCTTCGTCGATTTTCCTCTTCTGAGAAGGCTGAGACTCTAGACTCTTCTGAGATTCTTGGAGACTCTTAGTTCCTCTTAGTTAATACTTCGTCTCCCAGTAGTGAACTAGCCTCTTTTTTTAGTTCCTCAAGAGAAATCAACTCTTCATCCAAAAGGAATTCATCTGATTTTATTAAAACTTTGTAACCTTGTTTCTTTTTTTCTTCTCCTATAGTAAAAAGTTCTTTACGACTTTCTTGTACTTCTTTAGAAAGGTCCAGTTTGATTTTAATTCCTTGGAAGCACTGATCTAGATTTAGTTTTCATTTTGATCTCAATATATCAATTTTTAGGAAAACAGTTTAATTTTGTTAGGATTGAATTCTCACTTCCTCTTAATATTACTATAATACTTTGCATTGATTGTACAAGGTACACCTAATAATTGAGTACTTTATAATTATAAGCGTTATTTCTCGGTCTAGTTCTAATGTCATAAATATTGACTTGCTATACTTGTAGAAATATTGAAAGCTTGGATTTGGGACTAGTTATCGGTTACGGCAGTAAAAAATCATTCTCCTGCGTAGCTCAATTGGTAAGAGCGCTACACTGGAAATGTAGAGGCCTGTGGTTCAAGTCCCAGCGCTGGAGTCTATTTTTCTCTGTATCCAAGTGTTAATAATAATTATAATTTGATTTAAATTATAATACCTTGTATATCATAGCTCTGCACTTTAAGGCCTTTAGGAAAGCAAATATCTTCTCACATTTATGTACACAATCGTTCTTAATTTTTAACTCCAGTCCGTACATAAATCTGGTTTTCTCGTTCTATTTGTATGTATATTCTTTTATAAGTCTAAATTGCGAATCTAGGACGTAGAGTGCTTAAAAGTAACTGACTAAGATCAAGTAAAAAAAAAATGTTTTAAGTTAATATTTTGATGCCCTTTAAGAATATTGTGTTCGGCTAAGTTCGTTTACGGTGAGAAGCTTGGCCAAAAGATTATATATATGTATATACCGGAGCTTTAATGTTATTTTGAGTATAGGGATAGTTTGTTCCTTTTACAATTTTTTTGATATTTTGTAAAGGATTGGAGCTTTTTAATTACTTTTGTGGAAGGGTATATTCGATAATTTCGGAATAAATAATTCATATTTTTTTTTTTAAATTTATTCTTTTTTTTAATGGGAATTGGACATTTGTTAGGATAGTTGCAGGTGTTTAAACGGGTATCAGGCAATCTGCGGACTGTCTTAATTGGGGACCAACCTGGCATTTGCCTAGTAAATTGAGGGAAACCGCAGACAACCTCAATTAGTTTGGTCGGACCCGAGTCCTTCCTATGTTTTCGTTAAGTAATTTTATTGGCAAATATGGTTTTCGTTTGTGGATTTCTGTTGGTGAGTGGTCTCCACATTTTGTAATTTTAGGCTAAGGGGAGTATTTTATTTCTTTTACGGACTTAAGTTTAAGACTTTTTAATTTTGAGAAAATGATGGTTTTGATTTTTTCTTTTTTATCTTGAATTTCTTGGATTTTAAGTTCTTGGTATAATTTGTTACGTTGGGAATAATATGGTTTTGATTTTTTCTTTTTTATCTTGAATTTCTTGGATTTTAAGTTCTTGGTATAATTTGTTACGTTGGGAATAATATTTCGGACATTTCAATAGGATGCGAGTTATATTTTCTTATTGTATTGCGAGTTATAACTTATTGGTGAATCACTTACTCCTATCNGATTTTTTCTTTTTTATCTTGAATTTCTTGGATTTTAAGTTCTTGGTATAATTTGTTACGTTGGGAATAATATTTCGGACATTTCAATAGGATGCGAGTTATATTTTCTTATTGTATTGCGAGTTATAACTTATTGGTGAATCACTTACTCCTATCATAATATGTAGTTACATTAAATTCATCGTGCATGGTAACTTCTTAAGCTATTAATTTTGATTATATCCGTACGTGGTAATTTTGTTTTCCAAAACCATGGTTTAAGTGGAACTTTTTTGACAATTGATTTGAAATTTCTTGCTATTTCTGGTTCTTCTCTAGAGTTTTGTATTCCATTTTTCAAGCATTTTCTTCCTGGATAGTGTTAAGGTCTCTTGTTGGTATTTTATTTTGTAAGATTGTGTATAGGGGTTATGGTAAGGTTGTCTGCTTCCTCGTTTCCTTTTATTCCTTAATGTGGTTTGACCCGTATGAAGTCTATTTCTTTCTTGTTTTTTTCTTATGCCTGCTATATTGTTTAAAATATTCGTGAAGATGTGATCGAAGTAAGTAGCGTATGAATGTTGTCAAGTTTTTTTCAGAACGTCCTTGTTGTTTCATGCTATTATGTATTTGTTATAGTTATTTTGTAATGTGTTAATGCATTCTAGTGCTTGTAAGAATAGATAAGCATTCTAATGTATATAGGTATACTAGCTTGTTGAGAGCATTAGTAGCCGATGCCTCGTTTTAATTGAGGGTAATTCTCGTAAGAATATCCTTTTATGATTTGTTGTTTTGATTCGTCTGTTAATATAGTGTAAGTTTCTTGAGAGTGGAAAGTTGAAATTTAGTCAGTTGATCTTCGTTGTTTAACATGCCATATAGTAGGAATAACATAATTTGAATGGGGTTTAAATTTGAAAAAGATTAACAATATTAACTTTATTAGGAGCTTATAGGTAAAAAAATACCTGTGGGCTTTGAGGAGCGGTAAGTACATAAAGTGATATATAGAAGACCAAATAGTAACTATTACAGTTTGGATGTAAATAAGTAGGCTAAATATTTACAACAGTAATTACATATGTAATGTAATGACTTAATGACAATTATTACTTCTTCTTTTTATAAGCCTTAAGGCCACAAGGCTTAGTCTTTTTAATTAATAAGGGACAGTTTACAATTATAAAGCCTTAAAACCTCTCCAGAATGATAGGTCTAATAAATAATCAACAGCAACTACTAGATGACATCTCAGTGAAATTATTAAATTTGAGTGACACACGCTTATTAGTGACAAACAATGGCATTTAGAAAGATAATCAAGACTTATGTGTGTAGTGAAACTTTGGAGAACAGAATACCCTAGATATAAATAATTATGACATACCTGAGTGTCCCTTAAATCTGAAGCCAAAGCGACTCTCTCTAGCTATCTCTCTCAGTCCAACTCCACTAAGGGTCAAATCCCCACCATAACAATTTTAATGATTATCTCCAAATGTGCCGCTTGTGTCTGGTATTCATCAAGATAGGAATGCTGAAATAGCTATTCTCACGATTTTAGCCTCTCACCCAAATACCAAGTTAGACTGTAAGCACAGCACTACCTTCACACTTATATTGTTAGATTCGTATTTAAATGGACTACATTTTAGAATTTTTTAATCAAAATCGTTTATCCGTTTTCGAGAAATAATATTTATTTCACGTTTCTTCAGAGTTTTTGGGGGTAGCTCCCCAAATTTGGAGTTAAAATTCATTTATTCGATTAATTTTTAGTAAACCTACAGCGACTGGCCTATAAAGATAACTTAAGTTTTTATCCCTATAAACTTTCCCTGTAAGGAACATTCCGGCAGAGGAACGATTAGCTGAATGTTTAAAGTAAGTTACTCGTTACGTTTTTTGTGTCGTTTTAAGTGGTCTTGAGCCTACTTGTAGCAGACGCGAAACGTCGCAAATAAATTTAGCCACAAATTAAACTCTCCGGTGACGCGTAGCTAACATCGAATAATCTATTTTTCGTACTTATAGCAAACATAGCGATCAGCTAGCTTAGCTTTTATTGTGGCTTAGCATTATAGACTTATGGTGCCGCTATGGAACCACTACCTTTATTTTTCGGATTTCTGCGCAGGTCTGTGACTAATCGAGTTCATTTATCGATTCTAAATATACTTTAAGTATCGAAAGAATATAGCAACACGAAACAAGTGGATCGGGATTAATTTTAGAAGTGAGGTCTCCTGGAGGCACAACAAAGCTGGTAGAACATGGTTTATTTTTTATACCCTGGCGTTAAAGGGTTAAAGTGACGAGCTGACACTTCATTCATGGCTTGCTTCAAATATCCAGACGATATGAGAAGACCGAAATAAAACAGATGGATAAAAAAGGCAGGTGGTGAATAAAGACAAAGAGCAGACGTGGCGAATATTAAATCGGAGGTCTAGAATTCTGTTATGGATCTCATAAACGGATCCGAGTTGTTTCGCCGTGAATCGGTCTGTCGCCTGTGGTGGATAAAGGAAAACGATTGCAGGTGGAACGCAGGGTTTTGTCCCCTCCCTGTCGACTACGTGGGATCAAAGGCCCCTCGAATACAAGTGAAAATCATATACTACCGGGGCCCTTCAGCATCTGTAAGCAAACACCCGTCCCTCTGTTTGAACAGTATTGAACATAAAATGCTATATTAAATCTATATATTGTTATTTTCAAATAGTATATCGGTAGCCGTCGAGAGCAACTTGCGACAATATCACCTCGCTTCTAGTAAATCCCTGAAATAAGAGGATTCGAATAAATGGACAAACATAGTTAGTCCTTTATTTATAAAGCTAGAAAAGGCTTGGTAGGCCCAGCAATCACTTTATATTCGATTTGCGAGCGGGAATACTTTAGACTCTGATTCATGAAACCCTTTTGTCCCACTTGTTATTTTTTCTTATTGCAATTAGCCTAATTCGCTCTTCCAACCCTCTTCATTAAACCTACAACCTTATCATTACATCCAGTGTATTTTGTCTGACAAATTTGCCTAATTAGTGTATCGTGTGTCCTCAAAAATAAATTTCTTTTACTTATATTCTAAGTTAGTAATTAGAACAACCCTACAAACACTACCATTCCTCGAAAGTGGCTTTTTTAAAATTCACAACGTGTTAAAAATAATGGTTATAGGATTAGGGGCTACAGTGGGTTTTGTTTAGAGTTTTTTCATCGATCCGTCCGACCGCGCATTTTGCGGTAACACAGTACCTCTTATTTACGCTTGGTTCGTGACACTATTTTTTTATGAGAGGAAGAGAGACGGAAGGATGTTGTAAAACTTATTGTGTCGTTGGGTTTGAAAAAGAGATGCGTTGTTATCAGTTTCTAAAAAAGAGCGGAAGATTGCCTCGTCCCTTATCAGAATCGTGTTTATAGCTCAAACAAACTTTTCAATGGCCGCTGTCTTGATACAGGGGGACCAATTGTGTTGTTTAACGAACTTGCATATTTGCTACATTGTCTACGTACCCTTTATGAGTACTGGAACCATATATGTATGTACTTAGCCAATTTATTTACAAAAATAAATAAATGTTCTTATTACATATTTTCAATTTGGGCGGCCGAGTGGTGTTGGGAAGGTTTTTTATTTTATTTAGAAGGTCTAAGAAGTGAGTTTAAATTAACCATTTATTATTACATTTATCTATGTACAATTTAAACATTGAATATTTAATTTATTAAATATATTTTATTTGTCGCTGCGCGTAATTATACACATAAATTTAATAATCGTGATTTTAATGATTATGGAACCAATTGTGGGTTGCATTCGACAAAACAACCAAATTTCTTAAAAATCAGATAATTATTTTTAAAAATATAGGTCTTAATAAAAAAAAAAAAAAAAAAAAAAAAAAAAATGTGCGTATGTGAAAGGGAAACCGATGGTCGCAGAAGGTTGAAAATTATGAGACCAACAATGGGATAATTATGACTTACAACCCATGCATGAATCAAACCGGAGTAGTAGTCTCTTTAAGATATGTTGACTCCATATTTTTCGTTTTTTCTGTCCACTCGACTTGACTGATATTATTTTATCTTCCCCCTTACCTTCCTCTCTTACTCTTTCCTTCTTACTCTCTTACTTTCTCAACCTTCCCTTCTGGCTTTACCCATCGGAAATGCTTGCTTGTTCCAATAGGGTTTGCCGAAGACAGCTGCGGCACCGAACAACAGCACTGTTGCGCTTGTCTGGTGACATGGCTTTTCTCTATCTACCCATTAGGAGTGCTAGCTTGGTCGGTGCGACAGCTGTCTGTCTGTTTCTCACACCAAGAGCTTGTGCTTGATTAGTAATACGCGCTTCCCTCTATTCACCTTACCCATCAGGAGTGCTAGCTTGTTCGGTGCGGTAGCTGTTTATCAGCTTCTCACACCGAGAGCTTGCGCTTGACTGGTGATACGGCTTCCCTCTATCCACCTTACCCATTAGGACTATCAGGAGTGCTAGCTTGTTCGGTGCGGCAGCTGTCTATCAGCTCCTTACACCACGAGCCTGCACTTTTCACATTCCCATTGTTCCTATCTCGCTTGAACAAAATCAGTTTGAACACTCAAAATTTGATCGGACCCTTCTGATAGTTACCTTAAACTCTAGAGTCCGACCCTATACCACTAAGCAGATTAACCTCCAAATGTTGTGCAACTTAGTAAATATTGACTAAGTTGACATATTAAAAATACATTATCAAGTTCCTAACCATGTTGTTGAGATTAATTGTTTATAATGTTAATTATGATTGTTATGGATTATAATCTCCTTCGTTTTATTAATTTATATTTATTTATTGTTTGTTTCAGGTAATGACAAATTTCACGAGGAATATTGTTTTTACGTAAGTGTAAATAGTTACATGTATATTGATGGTAGACATTTTGTACACATGCTTTTACATGTACACGGATATATAAATAATTAAATGCATGATGGGTGTTCTGCCTAGGGATGGACAAATTATTTTTGTAATCGATTATTCCTAATCGAATTAAATTTAATCCTACAATTATCAATATTGATTAGAATCTTAATTTGATTGGCAATTGAAACAATTTTATATTTGAACAAAAATACACTTTTTGGAACAAAGTTTGGCATTTCTTTAGATTGTTACTCTATTTATAAGAAAAACGGAGACTGTTACTCCCCTTATATAAACGGAAGTGTGATATTCCTTTGTCCCAAAGTACATTAGACTAAACATCCCTTTTTCTTAATAGTTATTTAGTCTAAGTCATTTATATTCTAAAACAATGTGGGGGAGTAACAATCTAAAGAAGTACTTAAAGTTTCTTATGGCAGTTTACAGCATCTGGAGCCCGGGAGTGAATCCGACCGTCACGAAATCGACCGATGACGATAATTCAAGTAAAAGTTGACCAATTTAATTGAAATCCGGTAGACATGTTCATTTCACCAATGCCCAGGACGAGTTCGTTGGACAACGTCTTATCCGCCCAAGCCGTAAATGTAAGCTTCTAAGGTAAAATTGGAATTTTAGGACGGGAAAAAATTCTTACTGCATCTATTCAATGAAAAATGTATAATTTAGCGAAATTAAATGGTAAAAATGACCAGGTGTGAAAATATAAAGTAGAACTGCTTCTTCTAAAAAGAAGAATTATGGGATGTAATAACAAATCCTCCACCAGTTCCTAAAACAGTTAAATGAGAACTTCACAATGAGAAAGCGGAAGGAACGAAAAGGCGGAAAATACGGAATGGCAAAGGCCGCAATCGGTCTTTTGTTGAAAGATAATCAAATGTACCATATCAGCCTAGTGCTTATAATACGACAATAATACGATGTGACAAAGTTTTTCATCTTTGTTAGAAGAAGGGCCATTAAAACAAAATTCTTCAATAAAAACAACAAAAAGGCAAAATAGTTGTAGCTGGTAATCAATCTGAAGTTACTTCGAATAAGGAAATGTGCTTCAACCTAACAACGAATCATGTTTCTTCTGAAGACTGGTACATCGACTCAGGCGCAAGTACACACTTGAGAAACGATATAAAGTTTTTCGAAATACATATATGTTAAATTTAAATTACTGGTGTAACGGTCAATACATCAGTGCAATGAATGCATTGTGTAACGGTCTGATATTATACCGAGAATATTGTGACTAAAAGTGTTTTAAATTAAACAGAGAAGAATAGTGAGTGATCGAAGATCACGACTGATTTAGCATCACCGGTCTTCAAATGAAATGTAACAAATTTCTCTTAGTTTTTCTTGTTAAAAAATAGAGAAGAAATAATTTCAAAATTAAACGGAACTACGAAGGGTTGGGTCGAATATAATATATTTTTTTCAGAGGCAAGATGCTCTTTTTGATACGTCGTCTGTTTGCCTTTAACTAAGCCGAAACAAATACGGGCCGTGGGGAGAGGACCGAGTCCCTCCTTTCCCAGGCCTAATTTCTACCCGATCGTCGGAATAATTTAATATCTTAAGTGTGTATATCCTATGTTATCGCCCTCAATTTGGGAAAGTGGTTCTACTCCGTGAAATATTAATACGGTCGCTAAAATATACGCAAGGGTAGTTGGGCCCCGACTCGTCTTGACGGCGACCCAGATAACCGAGTGTACTCCCTTGTCGCTTCCCTTCCCCTTCCTAACTTTATTTTAAAGCGACGATACACGTTCGAAGAGGGGGGGGGGACCGGGATACCGATACTCGCTATTCCGTGAAATTTACGGTGGTTACATTTATCTTTCTAAATGAAGAGAGAAAAGCGAGTTAGAAATATCACTCCCAAAAAATTAGGTGGAGCTTTTAAATTGATGCGAATTGATTTAAGTGTAAAAACAAATTAGAGGAATGTAATACTTAACAGAAAATGTGGAACGTTATAAATATCGTCAAAGAGTTAACCGAGTGATACTCTCAAGGGTGCATTCGGATTGGTAATGATGAAATAGTAAATCTAGAATTAGATGCTTAGGGAGAACAGAAGCATTTAGAAGCCATTTCTCTTTGGCTAGTGAAAAAATTAAGGCCACCATGAAGGGGGGAAAATAAACGGTATGAAGGAAGTGAAGAGAGGATGTGAAGGAAGTGAAGAGAGGATATGAAGGAAGTGAAGAGAGGATAAAAAAAAAGAAAAGAGAAGATGAAGGAAGTGAAGAGAGGATATGAAGGAAGTGAAGAGAGGATATGAAGGAAGTGAAGAGAGGATGAAGGAAGTGAAGAGAGGATATGAAGGAAGTGATGAGAGGATATGATGAAGGAAGTGAAGAGATGGTGCAACTCGAAAAGATATACTGGATGCTATCTGATCTTAGAGGATGTTCTGTCCCTGGTAAATAGATCCGATTCTGCATATACTAATCTGAATTTATCATCTGGTATATTTTTGGATACATTTAAAACTCAATATTTAAACCGCTATATTAGGGCTACGGTGGCAAAAGGCAATTAGTAGATTACCTTCCAATTTCACTACAATAATATGCTTCTAAAATTCGGGAGATATGAACCAAAGAGCGACGGGACTGACAGACTTATCACCATCGGCGTAAGGGGGTTTAGGATTTTCGATACCCTAAAAAAAAGAAACACATATAAACCTACTTAGAACCAATAGAACAAATCCCTAAACCCTTGATTAGCTTACCATTCATGGGGAAGCTGTCGGAACAAGGAAGAAAAATTTTCTCCACCACCTCGGTGGAAGTACCCCACTCACTACTTTCCAACAGTCATACATACAACAATAGACTCATACTAATCACATTCACAACATCACTCATTCATACCCAAATGAAAATAATAACTAACACAATAAGATAATCAAATTACTAAGTCTCCTAATTAAATTAAAAAAGATACTTCTAAATCTGATATAGTCTTGAGAATAGAAGTGTTGGCTTAGAGGTAAAATGACCGCTGGTAAATTTACTAAGGAGAATGGGGATCGAAGGCGAGATATTGGAGTAGTTTTGAAGTAGCCTAGATTATAAGCTGATAAGGGTGAAAGTGAATATCTTACTGAGAAATCAGTTTACCTCTGATTACTCGATTCCTCAAGGTAGGGTGATCAGCCTTATTCTCTTAAGTTTGTTTATAAATGATATCAGTGAGGTAGAAATTAATGAAAAGGTGATCTGCTTCACTGATGATGCAGCAGTCCTTTGCTGTGGGTATTGGAATACATGATAGATTAAAAATAAACTCACTTTAAACACTGACAAAATTTATTTGCCAGATTAAGAACATTCCTTAGTATAAAGCAGTCAAAAGTAGTATACTAAATCAAGTTATAATTATTTGTAACAATGGGAAATAGACAGAGAAAAACAGACTCCGGCACCGGAACTATCTGTTTTTCTCTGTCTATTTCCCATTGTAAATAATAATTATAACTTGATTTAATTTAAAATTTAAACTCTCCGTAGTATGAATACTACCAAAAAAACTTTAAAAAAGTAATATACTTTGCATTGGTTAACTCGCTGCTAAGCTATAGATTAATTGCTTGGGGCTCTGCAATTTTCACTACACTTATTCCATTAATAGTAACTAAAAAAAACTATTTTAAGCTTATCAATGAAACAACATTATAAGTTCGAAACTTCTCTTCCTTTCCTTGAACGTTCTTAAATTGATGGATATGTTTGAATTGGCTGCTTTGGTACATTTCGTAGTGGCAATCATAATTTAAAAAATCGGTCTGAGACAACTCAGACAAACTTTCTCATATATGTACATTCAATTACTATTGGAAATTTCATAAAAAATATCATAAAAATATCTTCTCCCGGGCGGGGAATCGAACCCGGACTCTCTCCATCCGCGTTTTAAGCTATTTTCTCAGGAACTAGATTTTTCCCGGGAAAACGGCTTATATCATTAGATTCGTATTTAAATTGACTACATTTTAGAATTTTTTAATCAAAATCGTCGGAACCGTTTTCGAGAAATAATTTTTTTTCGTGTTTTTTCAGAGTTTTTGGGGGGTAGCGCCCTCAAATTTGGAGTTAAAATTCATTTCTCGATTTCGCCTCGGGGTATGATTTTTCTGAACGTGTATGCCAAATTTCGTCAAAATCGGCCC
>KZ651086.1:62010-74297 GCA_001010745.2 Gerris buenoi | reverse complement strand
CGCCATTTTGAAATTGAACAGCTGATAGTTTTGAGTTCGCTATATTTTTCCTGTGTGCGCGTCAAAACGATCTTTTATACTGGAAAGTTTCATGTGTTTACCTCTTTAGGTTTAAAAGTTATTGGAACCGTACAGAGTGACAGAAAGACACAAGAACGAAACTATAAGGGTTTCTTTTTTTTTGGCTTTACCAACGAAACCCTAAAACTGGACAAGCCCTATTACCTATCATTTCCATAGATAAGTTTGAAATTCCCTCAGGTACCATTAACATTACAAACCATGAATATTACTGCCTAGTGAGAAATCAAACAGAGATCAACAATAAACTCTTCCAAATTTAATACCTTTTTCTGTTCAAGAATTTTCACATTGAGGACATAAACACACATTTTTTCTTTTTTGATAAAGATTTTCTCTTTGTTTGGCCTATAGGGTTTTAATTAAAAAGTTTTTATAAAATAAATACAAAACTTCTTCTTTTTTTAAATTCTGGCTATATTTCGCCCTCCCACGTTGGGGCTTCTTCAGGCTTTAAATTATTCCAAATCACATGAGTCAATAAACATTTTTTTTCTTTAAAACAGTAGTTAAAAGTCACATGTACATGTGAGTGGAATTATTAAAACACATTTTTAATTTTTTTTAACACATTTTTTCGATACCACCAAATTTAAATCTGACATAGCTATCATCAGGACAGACCACATGGATAGAAAAGGAACAAGAGGGATAGATAAACTTGTAAACAAATATTTATACATTTTCCATACAGAAGACAGACATAATATAACTTTTACTAACTTCGAAAAACATAATATAAGAATAACTGATAATATACTTATTTACACTAAATCTTACAGATACCCCGAACAATAACTAATCACACTGAGAAATCGTACTTTACGACTGCAAATTTACCGAAAAGGCAATTGACAACAGTTAACGTATGCCAAACACCACAGACCTTTTAGATAAGCTTGGCAAATGCCTCTATTTTTCCACCTTGCTTCTGGGTTACACCAAATTCAAGTTGACGATGACGATGACAGTATCCTCAAAACAGGACAAAACGGACATTATGAATTTATTCCTATGCCTTTCAGTCATTGCAATTGTCCTACGACTTTCCAGCGTGTCATGAATGACATCTCAAGTGAAGTTCAATGAGCCGTATACTAAGACTCTAAGACTAAATATGTATATGGGATATATATGCCCTTTGTGACGTACTTTTTGGCAGACGATATATTCTGTCGACGTATTTATGCTCTAAATTTAACTTATTGCAATAAAATTATGGAATATTTATATTAAGGAATTATTAATCATGATAAATGTCATAGTTGAAGGTAAGTGGAAGAGGGTAGAGTGGGGGGGGGGAGAATAAAACTTACTTAGTATACTTGGTACAAAGCTTACCTTCCCAGATAAACCGACACTCCTAGAATCTCAATCCCCTCAATCATCCCCCTAGAATCTCAATACCCGCAGTAGCCTTTAAACAATTATTATAAATGTATCACTTCACTATGCAAAAACTTCTGCTTGTATATCAAGTGGAAATTTTACATGCCTGTTTCAATTGTACTTCAGACGATGTATATAAAGTTTTATTAAAATAGTTTTTTATTAGAACTTAAGATATCGGTAAAAAGGCTGTTTTCTCTACTTCAAAAAATTGTCCAACGAACTCGTCCTGAGCATTTTAAAATGAACATGTGTACCAAATTTCATCAAATTCGGTCAACTTTTATCTACACAGACCCAGAGCATATTTCTTTAACAGTAGAAAGATCGCTACGCTCGCTTCAATTATATTTGTGTTTGACAATAGCTCACTTAATATCTGTGCATTTTGATCGGCGCTTTAACACCGGCTAAAAATCGATTTAAGAATAGTGCAGAATATTTTAAAAGGTCGAAAGTTTAAGGTTGAGCCGTTAATTCTTGATGGCGTCACAATACTCTTTCGTTATTTAAGAAAATTCTGGCCGACTGTAAACCTCCAAAACCTTTTCTTCGTCTTCCTCATGCACTTAAGATAATTTATTCTTCGCCAGCTCCTTTGTTAGTGCCAGAACTTGTGCAGAAAGTGCTTAGAAACTGTTAAAATTAGCTAGAGACAGGACTCAATCTCAGTACCAATAACTTAGTCAGTGCCTGTTCAATGATCTTGACGTATTGTAGGTAAACGAACAAGTATTGTTATCGGAATTATATTTTAAACCTCTTATACCGATTCCAGGTAGTCATAGAAGAGAATGCCTATGGCAAAAAAGTCGAAATAAAATAGTGGTTACTCCGAAGTCGAATTTTCCCGTTGAGTTACTTATTAAAGTTACAATCTTATATACGTTATTGATTTGTTATTACCTAGTGGAGAAGGGTGGTATACGCATGTTTTAATATTATTAAGTCAAACGTAAGCTAGGTAATCATTTACTGTTTCACTGTCAGGCACTCCTACTCTGCTTTCCTAGTCGGAACCAGGTCCATCTTTCTTCCTATAAATGACAAATATTTAATGCGCGACTGTCAATCATTTTCTAAAAATTCTGTTTCATAAATTGTATTGCCTAATAAAACGTTATGACGACAGAATTAATTAAAGTAACATCTGTTTCAATTAGTTAAACCAAATCAGCTTTTGATGACGCAACTTGTTATATCGTACTACTTCTTATTTTTATTATTTATTTTTTAATCTTACATAGGAACTAAATTACTAGCCTGAATGCTTGTTTAGAATCGATTTTATAGCTACATTAGGGTAAGTAATTAGGGTTTCGTATAGATAATCCTCAAAACCCGTATGATGAGATATCCCCCGTCCTGTTCATGCTAGGAATCTAAAATTTGAAATATTGGCGTAACTTTTTGACCCACACATAGGAAACATATAGAGAAGTTAAACATTTAATATGCGCATGCGTAATGTGGAAAAATGTGCAAAGCTCAAAATTTTTTATTTTTCTAAATTTTAGAGTGGAGATATGAAAGCTGATGAAGAGTAGATTCGAAATTTATATGACTATTGTGCTTTTTTATCGCCAATATTGTGTTTTTACCGGTAAAATTTATCTATTGTTACGGGTAAAAAAAAATTAGAGAGTTTATAAAAAATATAGGGTGGAGGTGAATTATTAAGGCTGACCTCCTGGCTATTTCCACCTTCGTGGGTTATTTATCCTGGTGGAATTTTCTATTTCGGGGAAAAAGCATATAATTTCGAGTGGATTCCTTTTTTAGAGGGTAACCTCTATCTATATTGACCGGGGGTTGACGTTTTTAGTTAATTATATTAAACTACGTAAAAAATCTCCTGGTATTGCTCGACGAAATTTAATATGGACACTATGTACTAAATGTATGAAAAATTTACAAAATAATACTGGAGTTAGATCGTTCATATTTAATCATCTATCGTATTTAAAACTTTTATGTTTCAACATATTTCTGAGCACTCAAGTGTCTTGATATGGTCTTAGTGCAGAGTAAATCAGTTCTATGTATACCTTGTTAAGTTAACCACTTCAAAAAGAGAAGTATCTACAAATAGGAACGGCTGCCAAACTCAGATTGTGCCGGTTGTGCGTTATCAAACTCGTGGGAGTTTGTTTGTTGTTGCGCTCATTGCTGCAAACTCAGGTTTAGATTAGATAAACATTGATATGTTATCATGCGGAAATTCCTTGAGTGTTTTCTCACAATGAATCATAAATTTATCTTTTATTTGCATACTTATATTTGTTTTGTTCTTTTTTTAATTTTGATATTAGAGTTGTTTTATTGATAATGATATGTTGGTAAAGGTTCGTTAGCAGTGGGAGGTTGGTTTGTGTGCGTTTAAGTTGATTCCATAACGTTCATGCGATAAATAAATTATTTCCCCTGTGTTAATGTCACTCATTATAAAGTGGCTAAAGCAATCGATTGCTTTTGTCGTGAGTCAGCCCGACTCCACTGTATTTCCACTGTCTCCGTTTATTTTTGTCCTTGATTTAGATTTACCTCGGGAGTTCTATAGCAAACTAGACCGGTTATTTTCTTCACGGCTTTATATTGATTTTTTTTTTTTTTTTTTAATTAAAGGAGGCCGGTTACGAGAAGTGAGAGGCTTTGGGGTTTCTAGTTTTTGTCTGTTTGCCTCCTTCTATCTTAGGCCGGCAGAAAGGAATCCGAGGGCATCGGGTTTTTGCCCTTTAGTGATCCTAAGTAGCTTAAGGTCCCTTGTGTCAGGACTCCGATTTGTTTTCAATGTACGTTAGACTGTTAAGACCATCTTCTGTGGGTGAAATCAGTTAGTTTCGACCTCGGCCGTTCATTGCTTCTGTAACACTGTTGCTCCATTTTAAATAGATTATTTGAAAATCAATTTCGTGGTATTCGAAGTATATAAATGCTTATTGTGAACTGGGCGCTTCGTCACCTCGTGTTGTGGGACGGTGAAAGTCCCATGTCAATGCTCCAGTAAATCCGTCCCGCCCATTTTTAGACTTCTGTAACGATTTTCATTATTTTTACTACGTTTTTATTAGCTTGATTTCTTGTTTGTTTGTTGGTTTGACCAGTATAAATCTTGTAATCGATTTTTAACTTACTTTCCGATAAGCTAGATAATTGAAATTTTTAGAATAGCTCAGAATACGATGACAATGTATTATTTCAATACTTTTAGCAATATTTCAGCAGAAATTAATTCATTTTCAGCAAATTTTGCTGTATGGAAAGTTAGTTCGGAAAAAATCAGCAAGTATTTTAAGTCAGCAAGTCTATTTTATTTGTTTTGACATGGCCCATATTTACGATCTTCATTACGACGGTTTTCAAATTTATGATTTATGACAGAAAATTTAAAAACGTAGTAAATTTTTGTATAAAAATTTCTTTTTATGTTATTATTATGCCATATTCTTTTTCATTCGTCGAAACATTCGTATAGATTATACCTTTTGTCCACGTAAAATTACGATTCAATAGAAATTACATTTAGTCGAAAAATATAATTGTTATTGAAACTCAAGTCGACTCGTTTTCTAATGGTCATAAATACCCTTTTTCTTCGTAGATCGTAACTATTCATATATTTATGAAGGGTGCAGATTCAATTTCTTGATAAAATAAATTTAAAGAGATTTTTTTGTAATTTGATAATGGTTTTTTTATCAATCCTATTTTAAAATTGTTCTATTACAAAAATTAACTTTTATCTACCTGTTGAAACTAGATCATCCTATTTGATTTCGGTGATAAATTCCTAATACATTAATAATTTATATATTAACGTGCAAATCGACAGATAAAACGAAGCGTCGAATTACATATCGGTGAAAAAATTGAAAATACTCGGTGAAACGACTAGGGGAGTTGGGGGGACAAATGTAAAACGGGACTAAAGAGGGGAGCTTTGACAGACTTGTATATTGTTTTTTGAAGTTGTTTTTACTTCGGGGACAACTTTGTAAAGTAGGAATCGATATCGCACAAGTTCTCGGCTTTTCCGATCGCACCAAGATTGGTTTTCACCCTTTTTAATGTGGAGAAAGGGACGGTGGGGTTCACGAATCACCATACGAGATGCCAAGTTTGTCGAAAGAGTGGGTAGAAGGTTTCCTGGCGAGCTCTAGGCAAGACACTCGCAGTTCCCCTAGCTTTTATACTTGAACCGTCTTGCTAACAAATCAAATACTTTAACACTTCTAGCCTCAACAGTTCTTTCCTATCTTTTACTGGCAGATGCTTTACGTTTCAACTGTTGAAACTAAGACGCCCTTTCTAACTTTTCTCCTCCCATCCTCTGGTGTGCAAAGCCGATGCTTAAAATTTATTCGTATCTCAGAGATCCGTCCTTTTAAGATGTTTTCATAGGGTTCTTTTAGGTGAACATAATTCGTAAAGTTTTTAACTTAAGGTTGAGCGCATGGAGCAAACACAAATTTTCATTTTTATATCTTACACTTCTTCGAACTCCATCTATAAATTTGGTCTATTAAAAACATTTTTAAATGATTATTCTTGGTTGAACGGAATAAACGAAGTACATATTAGCAACTGGGTTCTATATCCTAATTTATCTACTTTACCCCGTGAACTGTTTGTTGTGGTTGTTGGAGTTTTAGATTTCGTCCATAACTTGTTTAATTTAGATTTGCATCCCGTGTATTTATCCCTCATCTCATTTTTATAACCAATTTAGTTTTCCATTTTTTCTTCCTATTTCAAGAAATTTATGTCATTTTGATGGTTCTCGTACATAGTCCAATTAGACTTTATAAAGGCCAAAGTTCATTTAAAGTGAAAGTGTACATTGCCTTTCGCTTTCATTTCTACCGGAGTGTACATACTGTACATCCAAGATTAACGATGAAAGCAGTACACCCCTTTCATAATTTGGATGAAAATCTCCTTCCTCAATTCTATGAAACATCCAGAGAGCATGCGTAGTGAAGTGACTGACAAATTTTAACATAATTTGAAGTCGTATTCACTGTTCACTTCTCCTTAAGGCGTATCTGTTTTGTATTTTAAATTTATTTTATATGGAAGAAGAAGAAAGAAGATAAAAAAGTTTTGTTATTTTATCTCTGTTTAGATGCGTAGAATAGTTCATTACGCATCGAGTGCGGAAAGTGGAATTATGCATTCGAGTGTGGACTTTGCCTCCGAGCGACAGCGAGGGTAGAAAACCACACGAGCAATGCAAAATGCCGTTTTCGCACGAGTTGCGTAGCGTACTTTATCTACGATTGTTAGATTTTAATAATAAATACAGAAATTTAACATAATAATAACCAGTTGATTGTTGAATTGTTGATGTGCACTCGCGTCTCTGGAGGTGTTTAGATAATAATAATTGAATAATAATAAAATGTGTTATTTGTTTGAAATTGATTGTGTGGGGTGATCCCACCGCTGCCACCAATGTAACGGGGATTTGGTGAATGAATAATAATACAGTTATGTGTTGAATGTATGTATATTGTTATGTGATTGGTAATGTGTGTGTATTGATATAAGAAGTGTACACTTCCAGAGCTAAGATCGGACTCCCCGTGTGATTCTATGCTAGGGCTTAGTCTGATAGATTCCTGGTGGGGGAAAGCACCACTAGACAGATATTCGAGCCTTTGCTAGCCTAAAGTCTACACTGCTTTCCTAGAATATTCTTGTCTTGGCTTTCCCGTTACAATATTATCAACATTACATATGATTCAACAAAAAATTTAACAACGTAGTATATAAAAAGTTCTTTTTATCTTGTAGTTATTTATATTTATGAACTCTATGCTAAGGCTTACTCTGAATAGATTGCTGGTGGGGAAAATTCCAGCCTTTGCTAGCCTAAGGTCTACACTGCTTTCCTAGAATATTCTTGTCTTGGCTTCCCCGTTACAATATTATCAACATTACATATGATTCAACAAAAAAATTAACAACGTAGTATATAAAAAGTTCTTTTTATCTTGTAGTTATTTATATTTATGAACTCATTATCATATAATTTTAAAATAAGGAATCAAATTTGTTTTTGTTTTTTCTTTTTATATCAAATTTTTACTTTTCTTTATTCTATTTTCAATTATAGAACTGGTCCTTTCGTTTATCAATTTCTTTTCCTCAGTATCAGAACTGAGCAATACCGCTGCGCTCATCTTCTCTCTACAAAAATCAATCCTTATTACTTTACCTGCAGAATGATTTTTGGATATACATATTAGGACCCCGAGGGGATGGACGATAATGTATAATTAAAGTGGACGAAACAGCAAATCCGTATACCCTTGAGTTTGCAGGCGGGTTTTACGACTCTTATCTAGACTACCGTAATGACACCTTAGAGCTCGACCCTTGGCCTCCTTTGATAAATTAACTGATCAAATAATAAACGAATTTTACCTGACAGAAGCACCTAAACCGTCCGTATAAAATATCAATTACAAAGATAGTTCAATGAAACCTTTACGATACTACCACCCCATTTACATTCCACCTCATTTATAATATCCATCGACCAAATACCACTCGGTTTGTTTGACGCTTACTTCTGTATTATAGTGACTTTGAATTAAAAAACATAAGTCTCCTTAAGATTTTTCGAAAATACTTGACTTGACGTTGTATCCGTTAATAGAATTAAGATTCTAAATCACTAAGTAGCCATTTCGAAACGATTTGTCTTCGGAGAAGTGTAAAATTATCTGAACGTGTTAACTATTATTTCTTGTGACATCGTTTTCATGGATTTTTAAAAATCTATCTATATCTCCATGTATTTGTCATTTGTGTTGGCTAATTGTGTATTAATCGATGTAAAACATGTCAAACATGTCTGCAATTATTATTATTCATACATTTTCTAAGTATTTTTACTTGTGTAATAATATTATTGTGTAATAATTTGTGTAATGTATATTATTGTTAAAGATTGTCAATTCACTTGGTAGTTTACCGTTGTCACAATATCGAGTATTATATTTATTTTACCTATACATAAGGTTTGATTAGTAGCATACTATCGCTAACTAAATAGTCAGAATTAAACTTTACTACTACGGCTTATTAAGGTATTTGTCTGATGCAATATTATCAGATGTGATATCAATATATCTGCGATAATCATATGATTCCCACTAGCTAAACATACTACACACTATATACTACCTGTATGTACTTCACGTCATCTACTAGTTTCTTCCGGCGTCCGGCAGAGCCTTACCTGTACTAATAGCCCGCTTGCTCTCTTTCCTCGTTACCCCGAGTCCGCGTACTCTAGGGCCTAGGGCGTAAGGTCCTGCTTCAGCCTCCCCTTTCATTCGTCACGCTGCTCGACGGACCTTGGCAATTTCTAGGGGGTTTCCCGAGGCGAGGTCCTCTCCTAGTCATGCAGAAACTTCACAAGCTTTTAGAATTATTCCCTTTTAATTCGGCAAGTCCCTCTACCTTCGGTGCTAGGCCTGTGCAGTTTACTTACTTCCCGTTGCAACATTTCAGAGAATCTGTCGTTGTCCTTTTTTTACATGCCACCTGGAGGTCGGATGGTAGGGCATTGTCGATCGGGGTGCGTCATCGGGGGACGCCCGACGGCACCGGTGTACCCCGGACGTCGGAAGGTCGCTAGATAATATCACTAGTAGCTTGCTACAAAGTGACAGGAATTAGAAAATGTAAGCTTAGTCAAAACATACCACGGCGCTTATCTCAGCCTGCTTAAGTGAATAGTAACACTTGTTGCGGTCAAATATTTGTTTCGAATTCAGCTGTTTATACCGAGAATCTGTCCAACTTGCTCATGGCGAATAAAACTCGAATAGTGAATTGGATGAGTTTATTGAAAAGCCACAATAGCTATTAGTTATAATAGAGTCATGAGTTTAAAGAAAACGGGTTTGTATTTTGCATTACTTATCGTTTTACTTTGCAGTAAAACATTCATTTTGCTTTTTGAGTTATATGCAAGTAGAAAAAAGCAATATGTATCCTTTATAACTTTAGTATTTTTAACTTAACTGTAACATTTTGATATGACAAGGAATATTATCTTCCAAAAAAAAATTCAGACTAGCTTCTAACTACTGACAATTAAATTTCCTTTTACTTTATATTCAATTTAACCTTATTTATTATTAGTTTTATACGGCGTTCGTAAAATCGTTATGATAAACTACGGAAAATAACTTTATCAAATAACTTTATAAGCAGTCAGGTATGCAGTCTACACGCTACTGTCGTCTGGGGATTTTTCCAATAATAAATACTTTATAAACCACATTCACATAATCGTCAAATTTATAACTAATATTTTATCGTTTTTTCCCTGCATTTAAATGTGTTTAAGGATATCTTGGTAGTACGTGGCTTGGTACGTTCTTGGTGAATTTAAAAAATGGATAAAATAAGAACGGTGTGAGGAAACTAGGAAAAGGAAAGTAATAATAATTGATTTTTACTCAAATAAGTTGTGTTCTGTTTTGGAAATGAGCATTTTTATAAATTGACGAAACTGTCATGTTATTGGGTCATGAGCGTGGAGAGATTTAGCGGTGTTGCCAAATAGTGGTATCGTTTCGGAGATGAGCCTGAAAGGGTCATGCTTTTAATCGTTTTGCTCTTATGCAAACATGCTTTAGACTGTTTTGACGGCAGTGTGCTCGAGTTTTGAAAAGGGGTGACGTTACTTCGCTCTGAGTGGGGTTTCAGGAGGCCGGGGTCAAGCCGAACCGCCGTGAAATAAAGCCCAGTTGTTCGGGGCACGACTTAAAAGATTCCTCCTTAAAAAAAGTTTTTTAATCCGTCGACTACTTGAGGTGTGTGTGTAAGTGTGTAGGGAGTGGTTCAAATTGCTAAGAGGTAATGATCCCGGCATGTGTAACGCGCATGAGCCGAATATACCGTGTACTGCTCCTACGCTCACTTCCCCAACCCTCTTCCCAGCCTAGCACCATACAAATTGGAAAACTCCACGCCGGCTTTCTCTTCCCCTTCTTTCTTTTCTTTCCGCAGTTTGTTTTGTTCTCCTATAACGTTCTATATCCCGAACAGTCTGGGTAAAGGCCCTATACACTCACTGTTTATTTGTAATTTCATTTCAATTTATCTTAAAACATACGTGTGATGATAATACACAAACGTATTCAACGCTGTGTCCTTAAAGTACCGCAACAACCCATTATCTCAGTAGGTTCAAGTTGTACAAACATCAAACGCTTCAAATATAAGTAAGGGTTTAAACAAATCTATAAGATGGTAATCACTTTGTACCCTTGGGATAAACGATAAACCAGAAAAGCCCTGTCAAGAGTGACTTTCAAATTTTAATTTTTGGAACGAAGTTCCTTATCGCACGTTACAGCGCCGGGAGTAAATCCGCAAAAATGGAACTTCATGAAAATTTTAATGTGTATGTAATACTGTCGTACTATAGAACAAATAAAGCGCGCTTCACGTAAGCACGTGAGGCAATAATCGCCGGTTTCTGTACGATTAAGTAAAATTATTAAGTGTAATAGTTGCATAATCTTTTTCTTCATTTTAATACCTTTAAATTGATGTATAACATGTCATGGTGACTAAAAACTTTTTTTAGTCGCCCTCCATATTGGCCACCATCTTGAAAATATTAATTGTGAAAAATAATTGTCACAAATGCCGAGATGCACCTGTGTGCCGAATTTTATGTTCCTAGCTAGTATTTTATGAATTGAAACAAGCAACGGACAGACAGACAGACAGACAGGACAGACATACAGACAGAGCTGTTTTATAAGGTTTCTTTTTGTACTTTGTACAGAAACCTTAAATTCAAAACCCATCCCCACTCTCTTCTCTTTTTCTCTCTCTCTCTCATGCTAAAATAACATACAACACACTCATGTGACGAAAATGCTGCTCTTTTAATTTTTGCCTCTTCTTTAACTCCGCTAACTACTTGCACTTAAGAGTCGTGTATCTTTTAATGTTGCCACTTTTCTAACTCCGTCATGTATGAGTAACATCTAGTTAGCATCGTATTACTTAGTAGTGTGATTTTATAATTAATATTTAATGAAAAGCGGGGTGTCCCGCGACTCCACACGTTCTTTTTTGTGTGCTGTAATCTTAGAGTAGGTCATATCCTTATTAAGCAAAAAAGAAACTATCGTTTTCGTCTAAAACTTTTTACTGGGCTTTTAAAGTCAGTATATTATCTGAATTAGCGTTATCATGGATCGAGGATACTTGTCTTTTTTACTGGCGCCTTTACTGATCTACAATCAAGAAAACAGGATTGATACGATGTTAATTTTAATTACCGTTTCATTTATATAAATGTATTGAAGGGTTCTACAATAAAAGATTGACACGAAGTTGTTTAACGTATATAATTTTCAAAGAATACTCTTTACATAAGGAAGCACAAAACATAAGTACAGGAGGCGGTACGATCATGGGAGACTCGAGACATAATACGCCGGGGAAGTGTGACGTCACTTACGTAAAAAAGTGTGTGTTTTTAGGTTAGCTGGCTCATAATATTGAATGTACCACAGGGTTTTATCAGTGCTATTTTACTTTATTATTATTTTTTAATCAATTATGTGTTTTATCATCTATAATGTATACATTTATTGGCTTATTAATGATGTTACTGATATGTGATAAGGTTAAAAACAGTTAAAAAAGCTTTTAATTGAGTAAAAAGAGCACATCTGTAAGTAAGTTATTTTACATTTTATTTGAGTTATTTGTGAGAATTATTTGTTTTATTACCTATAATGTATACATTTATTGGCTTATTAATAATGTTA
>KZ651086.1:42697-58907 GCA_001010745.2 Gerris buenoi | reverse complement strand
TTTAAATCTAATAATAAGTGCCCCCCCTTAGGGGCGAGCTCCCCCCTCACTCTCGGGGACTTTTAGTATGTTAGACAGGAAAGTCATACGATTATTTTAAGCCGCTTTCCAAGACTTAGGGATTTTTTTGCAAAGTTTCCCCTTTTTTTCATCTAATTTGACTGGACTATTTTTAATTTTGTTTTTCACTATTTTAATAACTGACGGTGATTCACTCTTAAATACTTTCTTTTCAGGTTAATTTCGTTTACCCTTTTTAACAGTTTAATACGACTACGACTAATCTAAACTAATTTTAGTCACTTTTTATCTTATTAAAATTAACTTTCGGCACAATTGCTAAGGGAGAATTGCTTTTGTTAAAGTGGTTTTGGGTTTTATAGAAGGGTTAATTATAAGTGATTTAAACGAATGAGATGTAGATAATTATGTACTATTTGTTATTTTTGAACAAAAATAAATATATCAACATTTTTGGAAGCTTCGATATGATTAGAATTGTGGGTACTTCTTTAGATTGTTACTCCCCTGTGTGTTTTTAGAGTATAAATGACTAACTAAATAACTGTGAAAACAAAGTAATGTTTTGTCCAATGTACTTTGGGACAAAGGAATATAAATCTTCTGTTTTTATAAGGGGAGTTACAGTGTGAAGAAGAACATTCCGTAAACCTTCTTTAGATTGTTACTCCCCTCTGATTTCTTTTTAAGGGGAGTAACAATCTAAAGAAGTGCCGAATTGGCTGTAGAAAAAACTTACTGAAAACTATTTTACAAAGAAATGACGACTGTCTGACCGATATCTAACAATATCCTTATAATTTTTAACCGATGTATTAGCGTTATTATCGGAGTTAAGACCACCTCACTCTGACCGTGGTATTTCTCGAGACGATTAAGGCACGCCAGTGTCACTTAATATAAGTCGCCGTCGGTTGTTTGTAAGTTGCGACATCGTTACAGCCTTATCATTAGGTTGAAGGAGCGCGTTGTTTCTTGGTTGGAGAGGATTCAGAGATGGATGGTTAGTTCACCGCGCTGTACCGTAATATAGCCGCAAACCTAAAACACAGACTATACATCTTGTCTTGTAACCCCTTCGAATCCATTATGTTGTTCTAGACTTAGAGCTTTCACAAACAGGGGTGTCTCTCGGTTCACCTCTTCGCAATACCCCAATTTCCCTCCTCCAAACGTCGTTTCTCTTTGCGCCCGCAAATGTTTTTAAAGTTATTTTAATTTGTGTTAAAATTTCACCTAACACTTTTCAAACTGAGTTACTTATTATAGATCGATTTACTGCGTGTAATTTTCAAACGTTGCTATAATCGAATGCCAGTTTTGTCAAATTACTAACTCGTAACTCACTTGGTGGATTTCCTTCATCGTGTGTGAAGCTGTCCTGTTTGTCATATTTTTCTTATGAACGATTCTAAAATTATATTTTACTTCTTAGAGAATATCGCACTTCAATCTTCCTAGGGACAATATAGAGGTATGTTCAGTTTTGTCCCAAGCTCTATTTATGAAGCTATTAGAATGGGTCGTGCACAAACATTGCCCATATTTCGATTTTCAGGCCTTACTTTCCTATCTACTCGTATAAACATGTTTGTAAAATAAAAAACTGCCCTTTTGGTTCGGACGATCCAGGAATATGAACTGGAAACTTGAATCCTAATGTCCTTTTTATCAATTAAAACTTTATTTCTCTAAACTTCGTGTTGACAAAGACCGATTTATACCTTCTGTAATAAATTTCTGTTTTTTGCAGGTTTTAGCAATAACTCCGAGATAAATTACCCAATATTCTTGTTAAAAGGCGTTTTTTTTACTTAGCGACGACAAAAATGTCTATATTAAAATTGAAATCAGATGGTAGGTTTTTTATCATTTATTTTTTTAGAGATGTCCGTCGCTATGTGGTTACCCTGTACATATTGCTTTGTAAAATCTCGCCTAAGATATTTAAATATCCAGGAGGGTAGGCTCCTACCGGAGGAATACCTTACCCGGAAAAAAACATGGGTTCCCCGCAAATTATAGGTAGATAATAAACATTGAGTTTAAAAACACCTGGATTGATTTTGATAAGACGAGTAATGTAATAATGGGCTTTTTCCTACTTCCTATACAGTTGACCGATAAAGTGGTTGTTATCGCACTCAAAATAGTACCTACACAAAACAGCAGATTCCTGCACTTACTACTTTACTGCACTCATTTTACTTTGCCGTACTCCAGTGTTTCAACTTACGAACATCTAAACAAAGATTAAATAATCCAAATTATAATAATATAAACAATGACAACTAATGATTATTTTTTAACTAACTACATGATTTAAACACTACATATCAAGTATAAAAATGTTAAAATATAAAAAAGTAAAGATAGACAATCTAAAAAAAAGGGAATAAAATGTGATGAGTAAGTGTTATGATCTACGATAAAAAATAATAACAGCGCTTGGTCAGGTTTGCTGAATCAGGCAAAAAAAGAGGCAATACTGGCTATAAACAGAACAGCTGGTTTAGTTCATATTGTAAAACCTTTTACATGATGATGAACACTCTATTATTTTATATTTTATTAACAGATAAAAAACTAAATGTAGGAAAAAATTAATTGTGCAAGTTGAGCTTTCAGTGTCTTTTTGCAGCTTGAAGTGCCACTTTGCGCACCAGTTGCACAAATAATTATTAAGGTGTGAAATAAGATAAAGATTTGATCCAGTTATATTTGATTGAGGTTCCCTGATATATATAACATGGTATGTATATAACATGGTTTAAATCTAATAATAAGTGCGTAGGGTCAAAACGGGGTAAGAAAAGTGAAGATGACTAATTCATTAACTGGCTATATTTCGTCCAGAGAGGGACATCTTCTGGTCTCGAATCAGAGGTTTTTTTTGTAAAAACTAATCAAAAATAACATTACTAACATTTACAATTAACACAAAGTGCAATTAGACCAATTATAGTGGTCCCACCTATAGAATATACTTAGAATTAGTGTAAATGCACTTTATATTTGATTGTAAATGTTAGTAATGTTATTTTTTTTTTTAAATACCTCTGATTCGAGGCCAAAAGATGTCCCTCTTGGGAAGAAATATAGCCAGTTAATGAAGTAGTCGTCCTCACTTTTCTTACCCCGTTTTGACCCTACACTTATTAGATTTAATCCATGTTATATCAGAAACGTTTTAAGGCTTCTTAAGGTCATCTTCAGTCTGGTTGTATGATACCTTTAAAATTTGGAAAATAAATATGAATGTTAATCTCAATAATAGAGCGTCAATAACAAGTTAAAAATTAAAATTTTTAATGTAAAAATCACAATTTAAATGGAAGATTTGTGTTAATAATTGTCAAATTTATGTTTTTGTATTCAAAGTGTTCATAATTGAAATAAAACACTATTTAGTTTTTGGTAACTTTTTAATTGTCTTTATCACAAGTATTTACACTTTACACCAAACCGGTTTCGGCATGTCTGCCATCGTCAGTGGTTAAGTACAAACTAAATGGTACGATTTATTTAGTTTATATTTAGATTTATTTATTTATATTTATGTTTATTTAGTTTGTACTTAACCACTGACGATGGCAGACATGCCGAAACCGGTTTGGTGTAAAGTGTAAATATTTGTGATAAAGACAATTAAAAAGTTACCAAAAACTAAATAGTGTTTTATTTCAATTATGAGTAAATATCAAAAAATCTCGGTCGAAACTACGAAATATGTTCAAAGTGTTCGTTACCTTGCTTTAATTATTAATGATTCTGTCACATTATTTTAAATTGTGATTTTAAACTTAGCAGTTTTATTTATTTATTTATTTTTTTTTTTTGTAAATTATTGACGCTCTCCATTGAGGTAGACATGTATTTTTATTTTTAATTTAATGGATAAAACTGCCGTATTCGTACCATTTATTTATTTAAGTTGTTCCTTTTGTTTTTTGCTCTAAGGCTTACTGAAGTTTACGGCTATAATATGATCATTTTGAGAAAGGAAAAATTTTTTATATCTCCTATTTCAAACATTTAAAGATAAATATCCGTTTGAGACAGAAGGAAACATTTTTGATCTCGCGTCTGTCTGTCTGTCAGAATACACTAC
Organism: Gerris buenoi; assembly: GCA_001010745.2. Classification (NCBI taxonomy): domain Eukaryota; kingdom Metazoa; phylum Arthropoda; class Insecta; order Hemiptera; family Gerridae; genus Gerris; species Gerris buenoi. Next base: position 54,775 of record KZ651086.1, on the reverse strand, counting down.
ACACGGTATTTTTTTATGAAACACTTTTTTAGACTCAAACCGTGTAGTAAATACAACAGAATCTAAAAATTTAATTTTCGCTCACAATTCTTTTTTTCTTTATTTAGACTACACGAATATGAAAAAGTAAAAAGAGTTCAGCCGGTGTTTTTTAGACTTCGTTTTCAATTTTCTGCAAAGTTAGATTTATTTTCATCAATATCTCAGGAACTAGATTTTTTCCCAGGAAAACGTAATATGGTAAAATTCTGTTTAAATAGACTACAGTCTACAGTTGAGCATTTTTCTTCTTTCTTTCAAAGTTTTTGAGGACAGCGCCTCCAAATTTAGAGCTAAAATTCACATTTCGATTTTTCCTCGGAGTATGATTTTTCTGAACGTGTATGGCTAAGTGTATGAAGCTCCACGCGTCTCCCAGACTACTGACGAAAGGGGACACTATGCCGAATGAGGCCGAACGGCCTGTGCCGTTCGGCACAGTACGGTTGGGTCGGCATAGCGTCCCCATTACTTTAGTTGTGTGGACGTCCCGATCGGTGCCGAACCATTTCACGAGTAGGGAAACTATCTGTCGACTGAGGCCGACCGGCACGCCTACACTACAAACTTCTTTGATCAGGACCGAGCCCATTCGGATTGGATTCGGGTCGGCATTCGGCACGTCGACACAGCCGACCGGCATGTTCACACCAATTCGGATTTGCCGGTCGGCTCAAGCCGAATGATGCCTGTGTAGACGCACCTTAAGACACAACTTAAGTTTTGAAACCGGCTTGGGCCGAGGGTTTGGTCCAAGTTGGGGTTGGGGTAGCACAAAGCCTTCCAACTCCCTCGACTGCAAACTCTTTAATCAAAAATCCTTTGTAATATCACCGATGCTCCTCTCTATGTATCTAACCTTACCCTCCACAATGATCTCAATATTCCTTTTGTCCGCAACCTATCAATATCCAGAAATTCCTGAGTCCTTATTCAGTCACCCCCAACCCTTCATTAGACCTCTTTTCTTTCCAATCCATCCCTGATAACCTGCCTCGCCGCATAAGGAGGCAGTGGCGCAGAGATATATGAAATATGGGATTACTTGGTAATAATTAATTATCAATCAAAAAAAGCATAATTTGATTCTTTAATATTGGTAGGTTTCTCGATTCTGCTCACTCTATTTTTAGCTCCTACACCGTTGGAAGAGACTATAGCTTGTACGAATTTCTTTGCTCCAAATGGCTTGTAGAAACACTCCTTTCAATATTATCATCTGCAATTTATTCACCCTGATTTAATAGTATATGAGAAAGTAAAGACAGGAATTAAGGTTTCAACTAAAAATTAATTTCTCGATTTCCCTCGGGATATGATTTTTTTGTGTCACATTAATTGAAATCGCCCTCGCGTCTGTAAATACTTCAGACGAAAGGCAAACTTTTAAAAGCTGCAATAATAATCGTTTACTAATAATGTAAAAACAATTAAACTAGTAAAAAAATCAACTAAACTGAGTTCAAAACTCCAAATCACTACATTTTCAACTCGGATTTACACTTATTTGCGCTACTCTCAAAAAGTATATTTAATAAAAATAATTCCGAACACAGGGAAAGATTGTTATATCATTGTTTCCAACATTTCTTTTGCCCATAATACGTTGAGTCCCGCAAAATTGCAAGCAGGATCCAAAAATGTATTCGTTCTTTTCGGGTGTTTTGACGGATTTTTTATTAACTTTGAACAAATGTTTTATGTAGGAGTCTTTTTTAACTCTACGGGTATCCCTCCCCCATTTCTCATTATTAAACAGAGTTTTTCAGTTTCTCCGGTGAGAAAGCTGTGTTTACGGCAAGGGCAAGGTTGGACGAGCCCTAGCGGTGTAGCGGCGCAACATCCTGAGGGCGCCTAACTAGATTAATCTTTGATTTACACCATTCTCATCTCTCGCTAACAATACAGCTGTATTGTTTCTACAACCGACCCTCAGACTTCTCGGCCTAAAATTAAAACTTCCTCCACCCTCTACAGTATACAAAAATGTTTTTTTCTCCTTTAAAATCAAAGGCAGTCAATCATTTCTCCCTACGCCCTTTAGAAATAAGTCACACTACCGCTTCTCTTGCAATCTCATTTGCCTTCTATTTGCTTTCTTTCTACTCGCAGACTCTTGCATAAATAATCAAGCGGTCTGTCGTTTGTAATTTAGAATAACTGCTGAAACACTACACTAGCGAATTTTCAAAGAAATCTGCGTATTATTAGCTTATGATAAAATAGAAAAATTTTGGTTTAGAATTTGGATGGGTGAAAAAAAAATGTTTGGGTACACACGAGTACGGGGTACAAAAGTCAATTTAGTATTTACCCTTAAAGATTCACATCGTTGGAAAGCTCTTCATGTTGTTTTTATCAAAAAAAGCAATACCACAACTTTTAATGCACTCAATGAGACCTTTAAATCGACCCCGCATAGATTAAAATCAGACAAATTTTACTTTTTATAAATGGAAGGGGGGGGGATTTTTTAATTTTTAATATCGAACTTTTTTATGCGAAAAATAAATTTGGAGTAGTTTCTTAAAAAAATTATAAAGAATACTTTTTTCTTGTATAGTCGAAATTTGGACCGGTTTACTCTTGTACGATTATAGGAAATTGTACTTTCTGGGTACAGGGTACATTTTGAACAAAAAGTAATACTGTAAATCTTCATTTAAGATCAAGCAGGAGATTTTATGAAGACTGACTTTTCTTCGAAATTTGATTTTTTTTTTAATTTACACGTATAGGCAACTCAATCCGTGGACATACTGTATACATACATACATATATGTATACATATACCTTTACATACGTACATAAAAAAGTGTTAAATTTTAGGAATCGATTCAGAATGGTCTAAAACGGATTTCCATGAGAAAATTTTTCAAAAATTCGCATTACAAACATTTTGAAGCCATTGCAATAGCTTAATTTTCTTCGAAAATTCGCTAAAAGAATTATGATTGCGTTATGCAGGTCTTAACTGTTTGCTATGCTCTCAAATCTGATGCTATTTACTCGTATCTCTTTTCAATATAATTTAAAACAGCCCTTTCTTTGCCCTTATGAAACCGTATTTTTTTATCCGTGTATTCGTTAAACATCGTCCGAAACATGATTACTTTGGAATAATGTCGTAGCCTTTGGTGTTTCACATTCATTTTCGGAGTTTGCCCCCACCCCCCTAAATCCGTCCTAATTGGGATCTTTAGTGCGGAGCTGGTGCATATGAAAGGTCTTTAAACCACCCGCCCTTAATGTAAATCGGTTCAATGTATATTACTCCACACACGGGTCGACTAATTTGCAACTCGAGTTGCAAACTAGTTGCGTACGCAACTGTTCTTTGACACGCCCGTGTAGAAAATAGGGGTCAGCACACGGGTCGACCAAAACCAAACTAGTTTGCAACTGGGTGCATGTGACCGTCCTTCCCGTTGCAAAGTGGTTGCAGATATAGGTTCAAAAAAAGAAAGAAAGAAAAAAAAAACAACTGACAAGAATGAATGATAAACTAGCTTCGTATACACACTGAGGTCACCGACTAATCTAAAATCAGTTGCACTCGTGTGTGGACCTGGTTTTATTCTGGTTGCAAACTGGTTGCACGATTGACTATTAAGCAACTAGTTTCCAACTCTAGATGGCCTTAGGGTTTCGTAGATCATCTTCGAAACCCTTATGCCGAGGGTGATGTGTCTGTCCGTCCCTCGAACTTTGGTTCAGATCTTCCGAACCTTTCACGCCAAAGAGTTGAAATTTGAAATACTGGCGTAACTTTTTGACCCAAACATAGGAAAAATTGAAAGAGAAGTTAAACATTTAATATGCGCATGTGCAATGCCCAAAAATGTGCTAAACTCAAAATGTTTAAAATAAAAGTTATTGAAGAGTAGATTACAATCATACATGACATGTTATGTGTATTGTGTCTTTTCTACGTCAATACTGCGTTTAATGCGCAAGAATTGCACCCCAAAAAATGGTTTTATCTTACCAAGTAAATTAAATCTTTTAGTTTGGAAGTTAAGATTATGATTTTTTTGTTAATGCTATAATTATTAATACTTTTTTGATGGAAATAACTAAAGATTTGAATAATGATAATATATTTTTGTGTTTCGTATATATTTTACTAATATTCCTTTCATTAACTAAAATTAACTTATGGTCAAGGGTTATATCTATACTATGAAGCCCGGTGCCTAATCGGGCACCGTGTTTTGGAGCCGAGATGGTATTTGGGAGCCGTTTTGGATTCATCCGCTCCGCCGCCGGCCAGCACTTTTAAGTACTTTCCAGTGGAGTGGGAGTCCCGCCTCTGCTCCGTCTCCTAATTATAATATCTAAGCCTCTTATCTACTTTGCAGTATTAGTTGGATCTTCCGCTTGATTTTCCGATTTGCGATAGTTATTTATTGTAACTTTATAACAGTTAAATTAACTAAATAGGTACTTGTATTTAATAACTTACTTCATAATATAGGTTATAATCATGTTACATGCTACATTCTTCAATAAAAGTTAATCGACAAGGACTCTACTCAATGTACCGTCTGTTTTCTTTTTACAGCATAATATCATTTTCTATAAGATTCAATTTATGAAGAAATTAAGTTTTATTCCGCTTAAGATACAAGCGCGATATCAAAAGAATGCGTTAACTGTCAAATTGCGATCGCGCTAACGAAAATCAATCGTGTATTTATTTTTATTTTCGACAACTTGCTATTTCAAATGAGTTAGATAAAAAGTACATTTTGATGAGAATTTTGTTTTGTACAGCGCTACTATGTACAATATATAGATGTACACTTTACATTCATATATTGTTAAATTAGACTTATACATGTCGAACTAAGTCAGTTGTTTAAACGTGGAATTTTTAAAACTTACTCCTACTTTACTGTATACCACAATACCACAGATACAGTTGTGACTCCGCTTTTAGAGTTCTCTCGTCAAGTCCAACCCAGCCTCCGGTAAACAGTTGTTGTGGTTTTACTGTGTCGTGGCTTTAGCGTTTAGAGTTCTCTCGTCAAGACCAACCCAGCCCCCGGTAAACAGTTGTGGTTTGTTTTACTGTGTCGTGGCTTTAGCGTTTAGAGTTCTCTCGTCAAGACCAACCCAGCCCCCGGTATACAGTTGTTGTGGTTTTACTGTGTCGTGGCTTTAGCGTTTAGAGTTCTCTCGTCAAGACCAACCCAGCCCCCGGTAAACAGTTGTTGTGGTTTTACTGTGTCGTGGCTTTAGCGTTTAGAGTTCTCTCGTCAAGACCAACCCAGCCCCCGGTAAACAGTTGTTGTTTGTTTTACTGTGTCGTGGCTTTAGCGTTTAGAGTTCTCTCGTCAAGACCAACCCAGCCCCCGGTAAACAGTTGTTGTGGTTTTACTGTGTCGTGGCTTTAGCGTTTAGAGTTCTCTCGTCAAGACCAACCCAGCCCCCGGTAAACAGTTGTTGTTTGTTTTACTGTGTCGTGGCTTTAGCGTTTAGAGTTCTCTCGTCAAGAACAACCAATCCCCCAGTAAACAGTTGCTGTCGTGGTTTTACAATGTTTTGTATGTTGTATTAATCCATTTGTTCGTACTATGGAATTAAATACTAACCGTGACGATTTACTGCGCTTCACATTTTGCCTACCCTAATACTAATACTAACAAGACGACATTATTTTACATATTATTCTAGGTAATTGTTTAATGACGCAATTTTTTTTACAGGTGGTAGTGGAAAGTTCGGCGAGCGCCCTCGAGTACGGAGATGTTTTAGTGGACGAGAATTCGCCAGTTAACGCCGATCTTCAGTTCGACGTGCAAATGATGCACCTCTACGTCATGACTGAGAAAAAGGTCTGTATTAATATTCACCAGTATTACAATAGTTTAAATGCTTCTTTCAGAGTAAACGACCAAAAAAATAAAACCTATACGAAGATACGGATTACTGATTACTTACCTACGTAGAATAGAATAACAGCCATTATTATTAATAATAAAATGAGTAGTAAATAGAGCCAATAAAAATAAAACCTATACGAAGAGAATACTGATTACTTACCTACGTAGAATAGAATAACAACCATTATTATTAACAATAAATGTGTAATAAATAGAGCCAATAAAAATAAAACCTATACGAAGAGAAAACGGATTACTGATTACTTACCTACGTGGAGTAGAATAACAGCCATTATTATTAATAATAAAATGAGTAGTAAATAGAGCCAATAAAAATAAAGTCACTTGGTACTAACAGTCGTAGTTTTAGTAAACATTTTGTAAGCTAGAGGTGTTACTGGCAGACTAAAACACTAAATTTCAAATAATAGTTTTAACTGAAGCTTGGTTGAAAGAATGACGTTCTTCCTTCGTGATGATTGGTTACAATCATTTTATTGTTAAGGTAGTAATCAGAACGACGGAGTCGTGGTGGTGTTGTATGTATGTATGTATGACTTCAGGTGAAGTTCAATGGAGAGGTAGATTGCATATGTACGCATTGGATCTCTAGCTTGTTATTTTTAGTGTTTTTGTTTAATTAAAGCTCCATCTTTGTGCTAGCCTCATTTATAAGAACAATATTTAAGTGATGAGTGAGTTACTTTAGTTTGGGGCCATCTATTTATTTATAATTAGTTGTATAAATATCTCAGTTGTCTGAAGTGATCACACACATGTTGCTTTAAATTAGGTTAAAATTGTGTTTTTCCTCGATACCTTCGTTCTTGGATATCAAGTTATTACTGCAGGTTGTACCTTAGACATTTTGTATCCTAATTAGTATACCATATAATTATTCCTGAAAAATAATAATATATAGCAACCTTTAAACAAGCCGCAATTGAAAAAGCTATTAGGTGGGAGACGTAGTCTTATATTTTCTCAATCCGATAGCGCATCAGTCGGCAAAGGGACTACAACATGGTTTTTTTTGTGTTTTCTACAAATCAGGAAAATCATTAGAGTTCGATTCCTGGCGACCACACATCATTTTCTACCTAACAATCTGTCCTACTAACTCTTAAAGCGTCACACAAAAAAAAAAAAAAAAAAAAAAAAAAAAAAAAAAAAAAAAAAAAAAAAAAAAAAAAAAAAAANAAAAAAAAAAAAAAAAAAAAAAAAAAAAAGTTGTAAAGACCATGTACCTACTTAGTATAATAATATTTTCCAAAAATAAGGTCAAAACTTGTTGGAAATTAGACAAACAAGGTCTCAGCCACAATGTAAATAGTGTAAATAATATCACCTTAAATGTCAACTACTCTGAACTTAGCCAACCTCAGCAAGTTGCCAATGTATTTGCCAAATATTTTTCAATATTTCTCTTAGCAGAAAGGAGCCACCAGACAAACTTCACATACCAACCTGTCAATTTATATCGATATTAATTGCAATCAGTAAATTATCTTGAATCAAAAAAGTAAACAATATTAAGTATAAAATGATAAAATTAATAAATACATATTTAAATTGGAGGATCATATCTCACACCCATCTAAAATAATAAGAAAAACAATGTATAGTTTCATATATAAGATCCTTTGAATACTATTCACTCACTGAATTCATAATACAATATGGATTATTAGCTTACGGGTAAGACTGATTTTAACGAAATAATGGTATTACAAAATCGAGTAGTTCAAATTTTTATAAGTTTTTGGTTGTATTTATACTACGGAACGTTTAAATTTTAATCAAATTATAATTACAAAAATTGAATTTCTAATTGATTGTACTAAGTAAAGGTACTAAATGAGTACTTTATAATTACCAGCATATTTCTCGGTCTAGTTCTATTGTCGTTGTCGTTTGTTGATTTCTAAGACTTGTTAGGAAAATTTAAAAAAGCTTAATTCGGGATTAGGTATCGATATCGTCAGAGGAAATTATTCTTCAGTGTAGCTTAAATTGGTTAGAGCTCCCGCACACTGGAAATGAGGGGGAAGTCCGTGGTTCGAGTCCCGACGCTGAAGTCTATTTTTCTCTGTCTTTCTCCCTTTGTAAATAGTAATTATAATTTGATTTAATTTAAATTTTTTAAAATCGAGTGGATAAAATAAGTTTACAAAAACCTATGACGCATCCAGTGAGTTAGTTTATTCTGATTTCTCAATTTTACCTGTTGATTATAGCTACAGGAGAATTAAAAAAAAAACTTACATTACCACTCATACTATACAAAATCTAAACAGAAATATACAATAAAGTTTACATCATGTAAAAGACAAGATTATTTTGAATTCTTGGGGCCAAAATACTTTATCCAACTTTATTGCAGAATTAAAGACTGCAAAAATATTAAAATTGTCAAAACAAAACTTGATCAATACTTTTATTCACTTTTGGACACCGACTCTTTCTAACTTTTATTATTTATACTAATTGATGGGACACTTCTTTAGATTGTTCCCCCCCCCCCCAAATGAAAAAAACAGAGGGGAGTAACAATCTAAAGAAGGTTTACAGAATTTTAATTCATAAACTGTTTCTCCCCTTATCAAAACAGAAGTGTAATATTTCTTTGTCCCAAAGTACATATAGGACTAAACATCCCTTTTTTCTTAATAGTTTTAGTCAAAGTTATTTTTATTCTAAAAGAACATAGGGGAGTAACAATCTAAAGAAGTACCATTGATGGTTTAAATAACTACAACCAACCTGCGTAGTTCTCAAAACCTGATTTTTTTATAGCTACTTTCTCTTTTAAAATGTATAATTTTTTTTATTGATAATTGTGCGGTTTTTTGAATAAGTGATACATTTTGAGTTCACATTTAAATGATAAATTAAAATACATGTTCTATTTGATATACATATTAAATAGATAAAAAAATCTGTTCCTTTAAAATTTGCATGCCAGAAATAACAGGGAGGTTATGGGTTTTTTAATAGTATTATAGTGCAAAAGAGATTTTAAAAAGTTATTTCTTTTAAAAATATTTAATAATTAAATTAGGATTTCNATCAACTAATGTTATGATCGACAATATGAGTTTCAATACATCTATCATTATTATCCCAGGATAAAGCGTGAAGTATCGTTAAGAGCTTCTTAGACTAGAAGCAAAACTAGCTGCAAAGAGTGATTTAATTGATTTAGAACAGAAACTAGATGAAGAAATTTCTAATCTCAAGGAGGAGAACTACGTATTAAAACCGGAAATCAAAGACCTTGATGTAAAATCCAGAGTTAATAATCGTGTGCTTCAAGGAATCAATAATGCAAACAGTTTGGATTCTAAGTAGCCTATAACAGAGTTCATTTCTGATAACCTAAATTAGGATATCAGGTAATCATATACGACAGTTACTCTATTGTCAAGGTCAAGAATCAAACAAGTTCATTAGTCTTAAGAAAGTTCAGTAGTAGGGAGGAATTGTAAAACATCTTATCAAAGCGTAGTATTCTCGCAGGAACTAAATACAGTCCCCTGACACCATGACATGTTATACATCAATTTAAAGGTCTTGAGTGTAGAAAGAGAAAAAAAATATGAAAAAATTAAAATTTTACACTCATAATTTTAACTTAATCGTACAGGAACCGGCGACTATCGCCTCGCGTACTTACGTGAAGCGCGCCTTACTTGTTTTGTTCTGATATTACATAGCACATATAACAACAACACATTTAACACATTGGTCTTGATTCGATATAGATGCTTTAATATAAACTTGTACAAATTTAATATAACTTGTAATTTATCTATATATAGATAAATTAATAAATTAATGAATACGATATACACTCTAGCTTAGAGATAAAGTAAACTAAACTCAAAGAAAATCAAAATTTTTTTCTGTCAATTCGCCTCTCTAAGCAAACAAGGCTTATGCTGTAAAATTTTAATAAGCATAAAAATGTTTTGTCTTGATTTAATAATTATGGAGATTTTTTTTGTGACAAATTTATGATATTTAAACTGTCTAAGTTTTAGCATTTCAGTTTTTTATAATCAAGTTTGTCCTGAATTTATAGGTTTCAAAGGTCAAAGTTCAAGAATGCAGCGTCTATAAAACCTGCTCTGACTGCCTGGTTGCAAGGGACCCTTACTGTGGCTGGTGCTCATTAGAAAACAAGTAAGTTCTAAAATTATTTTTCTTATTTTGTGTACTATTATTTGTTTTTAATCTTTTCCTAACCTGGGTATATAGTAAACATCATTTCCATTCCATGATAATTTAGAAAAGTGTGGTGAAATACCCTTAGCTATTGTGAGGTCTAGGATATAGTTAGACAAGAGCAAAAAATGAATTAGCAGAAAATAAAATTCCATATTCAGTTGGTACTCTCCAGAATATTTTGATACCCTTACTCAGCAAGGACGAGAGCGAACTCAAACGGATGGTGATTATGGGGGTCATCATGAAAATTACTAGTGCCACAGAATGGTGCTCACCTATATAATTCCATTTTTAAATTTTTTCTGGCTTAGCCTATCCTTAGGCCCTCGATCATCAAAATTTTGGATAAACTAAATTAAACTATTGTTGTTTAAGCTAATAATTTTAATTAATAAATTGATAAATAAAAAAATAACAAATGGTTGTAAAAATGGAAAATATCTAAATTTAAATAGCGAACTGTGCACCTAATTTGATTTTTTTTTCCACAGTGGATTATACACGTATTTTTAATTTCCTCTTCTTTTTATCCTTATTTTTACCAACAATACCAAAATCACAAAACACTAATTACTACTACATTCAAGAAAAGGGGGAATTACGATTTACAGAAAATAGAATCTTCCTATTTCTGCTTTTAGAACTATCAGCCAACCAGCAATGACATCTCTTTTAAAAATTATCACAATTTCAATCGCACTACATTTTTGCTGAAATCTGATATCACCTATCAGTCGTCAATGACAATGACAGCCTACAGCTCATTCAATACGTTATAATTTAGCTATTTTGTTTGCTTTATTTAAAAATATACGTATATTATAATTAAAAAAGTAAATATATTAAAGAAATCGGTCGATATCGGGACATATTTGAGTCCCGCCAGGACTTAAAATATGAGCAGGACAAACTCGTCAATATCGGGACTGTCCCGCTCAAATCGGGACGTCTGGCAACCCTATTGGTACATGAGAAGTCTAAAGCTGGGCACAATGCAATAGATTACTTGTACTTAACTCCAAACAAAGAAAAAGTACCAATTTACCAAAGATAAAATCGAGTTTCCTGGCCACACTATCGGTCAATACGGGGTCAAGATGGATCCTGATAGTAGCGATTATGAGAGAACAGGTGATCTAAGCCTGGGTTCCGCCGGACCTGAAAACCTCCCCCAGCCCGGATTAATTTCTACATTTTTACTCTCTGCACAACAACTTCTTTTTATTTTTTACGCTTATTATACGTATAGTTGTAAAAAAAAAAATAAAAAAATATTTTCAGAATCTACTCACTTCACAGTTTACAGATATCTATTTTAAAAATAAATTTTTGCGATTTTTTTACGTTTTTAGTGATCTTTTGTAAAACATCGTCTAGAAATAATTTATTTTTAAAAATGAATTTATTTTTTTTAATAATATGGTCTAAATAATGATAAAGTTCATTAAAAGTTATATGTTTTCAAGTATTAACGTATTGACGTTTGTATAGACATATATACATAAAAGAGCTAAAAAAATTACTAGAGAAAAAGTTGGATCCTTTTTTTATCCGGGCTTTGGACAGGCACTGCCAAAGCTAAACTTACTTTTTTTATTTTTATATTTATTTATTTATTTTATTGATTTGAAATAATTAGTGATTACTATCTGAAAGAGTAGAGAAGCAAGAAAAGTAAAACTATTGCTAAGTAACAATTAAAATACGTAATTGTACAGAAATTTAATAATGATCAAAAATTATTATAATCATAAATTCAAGTCTAGTGACTAGTATAAGTAGGTAAAAAAATATAATACAAGTGAATTTTAGGAATTATAAAATATTTACTAAAAAAACTAGAACATAATATAACATAGAACTATAAAAAAAACTTATTGAATAGAGAATAAAAAACTAAGCTAAAAAAAAAAAAAATAAA
>KZ651086.1:19371-36225 GCA_001010745.2 Gerris buenoi | reverse complement strand
CGGGTGGATCCATCTATATTCATAAGTCGAGGTTTGTCAGTTCTACGAAATTCACTTTTGAAATTGCAATTCCATTTACAATTTGTTTTTACTGTAAAAAAAATGTATTAATAATTCATTACCTTGTTGCTTCTTACAGATAAAAATACCGAAAGGTGTGCCAGCTGGTGGAATTAAGATATCTGTTTACGGCAAGAATTTACTGTTTGTTCAAGATCCTCATGTTTACGTTTATTACAAGGGAAATATGTACACTAGTGTGAGTATTTTATTATTTTTACATTTAATTATTTTTGATACTTAAATAATAAATAAATGAGATGTTATTTTGTTGCTTTAGCATATTTAGAACTATACTTTAAAGTTAGACATCTAAGAAGGGAGGTTTCTTCAGGCTAGGTGTTAAAAGAATGTGTTATAAAGAGCCGTCGACCTTCTAAATTATTAATTAATTTAGAATAAAAATAAATACTGTCTTATGTATATTTAAAAGGATAAAACAGAACAAAGCAAGTGATTACTAAAAAAATATTGTCACTTTTTAAAAAAATAAAGAGTGTCAGTAAATTTTAGTAATTAAGGGTATATTGTTGATTTTGTTTCTAAAGTAACTGGTAAGGCATTGTTGCACATATTTTCTATGAAAATACTACCAAAATGATTCTGTCTTCGGTATCAGAAAGGATTTTGAAATACTTTGTATTGTAGTTTGATTTAGACTGTTTAATTAGCTTACGGCACTCTGTTTTGATGTGGAATAGAAGATTATTGTTGGAAATTTCTGAGTGAGTGTTTTACTAAAGTCTTAACTGAGCTTTGAGATTTGAGATTTTTCTTGAGGCTTAAGGGTATATCATTATGCGTTTAACCAGGGCCAAATTTTCAAACTTTGGGGCCCTCACCCCCTACCTAAATGGAGTCTGATGAGGCCCAATTTTTTTTTTGTTATGTTCTCTACCCATGTCATTTTTTATCACATTGACTTTTTGGTTTTCCAAAAACTTTGGGAAACAATTATAATTTAATTTATAATCGGTTGCCGTAAGAACAATTCTCTAGCATAAGTTATATACTGTTAGAGTGCTCATTAAACTTCTAGTAATTCCAACAGATGCTGTTTGCTCTAGTATCCCCCCATCAATTCTCATGTTATTAATTTATCATTATTTTATCAATTTTATTTCAGAATTGCACTGCTCAAAGTAATTCAAATATGGCCTGCTCATCACCTACAATTGACGACGTTACTGAAGACATTGATGCAGAACATCCACTTAGACTAGAATACGGATTTTTGATGGACAATGTTACTGGTGTTCGAAACCTTAGTGCCACACATGGCTCTTTCCTTCTGTATCCTAATCCGCATTATGAAGCTTTTGACGAAGAAGTCAAGTACAAGAAGTCTGATCATCTCATCATTAATGTAATTGTTTCTATTTGTATGAGAAATACCGTGATAATTTTTAATCTTATTGACTAAGATTTAAATTCTTAAGTGTACATCCTATTTTTTTCAATGTATTAGACATAGTGATGGCTCGTATGATGTAATTAAAGAAAAAAACCTTATTTCATTCAGATGAAACAAGGTTTTTTCTTTAATTAATTACATCACCAGCAATCACTATGTCTGATACATTAAGGTTTTCTTTTAACCAAATCATTTGTTTTTAGCTTTTTATTTATTTATTTAGTAATTTATATTAATTTAACGATGTTCGCAGGGTCAAAATTTAGACAGAGCTTGCCAAGAATCAGATGTTGAAGTACGTATTGGTAGCAGCTCGTGTAATGTTACTTCACTTTCGAGATTTCAACTTACGTGCAGACCTCCTGCTAAGCAGCCTGCTGTTGTCGATGATGACTCTCAGTCCAAAGAAAATAATTTACCTGAAGTTGTGGTAATTACTCTTGCTCGTTTCCTTATTTCTATACCCATGTCTTAAATATATATATAAGTCTTCTGGTGTCAACAGCATCCTATAGTTTCTCCCCTAATGCAACAAGCATCTTCAGGGCGTTCATGGTTCCTTAGTTCATGGTGTCCTTAGCTAGTGAACTGAAGCTTTGGTTGAGGTAAGGGTTGTTTTATACCTCCTTAGGTCATATCTGGTGGTGATTGCGTCAGATGTTATCTCAGCCTATATCACATCATCCTGTTCGGGGGCTATCCGGTCCTTAGGCTTGTCCGGGTCTTGATCTGTAGTTAGAGTGTTGATGAGGGGTTTCCAAAAATATGAGATATTTAATATTTAAAGCGGAGGGTCAGATAAAATTATTGTGTGAGTAGAGGTTGCAGGAAAAAATAAATAAATAAGCATGGAACTGGATACAGGGGTAGCAGTGATTACAATAGCTTTTTAAGACTTGTGGACCACAAGTTCAGTGCAAGGACTAGTGTTTTTTTTTTTAATGTATTTCATGATTATTATTGAACAATTCTTTAAAAAAAATACCATAAAAATAACTCCTTCATATCACCTAGGGGAAATCGGAGTCACTCTGACCCTTTAAAGTCATTAAAGCTATTTTCCCAGTACTAGGTACTTTTTTTTATCTGGAAATCACTTTACCTTTTTACAGCTTTTTGGGGATAGCGACCCTAAATTGTGTGTTGTGGGAATGATTTTTCTGAAACACATATGCCAAATTGCATCGAAATCGGTCCTATAGTTTATGCTTCACGTGTCTGCCTAGAAAATAGACAACAGAAAGAAATTTGTTAAATTCAGGGGACTTTAAAACGTGCAAATCTATCAAAATCTTGAATCAAAGTTATACACGAACACAATACTTTCTGTCATATAATATACCTCAACAGAATACAAGGGTCAATATTTAGATTAGAGTATTGGTAAATTTTTTGTGTGGTCTCCTCATGTCAATCCTTGTCAAGCCCATCCCTATTGTAGAAGATAAAAGACTTGGTTTTACATTGCAAGGATGTCTGATTGTCGTCGAAATATAAATAAATATACTCTCGGACGGCAAAAGTACATAAAATTGTACTTTTGGATGTCACTTTGTTACCATAGTGAAATAAGGCCACTTGATTAGTGTGATAAAATGAAAAAAATTACCAATTGTATATTTTTTGGATAACAATTTTACTGAAATAATTACTGAAGCTTACTCACGAGGTCATCACCTTTAATATACTTCAATTATTTTGTAATTCTAACCACTCCAGGGGACGCCAGATAGTACTAAGTACAAAAAGACGTCACTTTGGTACCATAATGTATATATGTTAATTATTATATTTTTTTGTACTTTTTAGGTCATTGTTGGAGGTGGCAAACTTAAATACCGAATAGGGAGATTAAGCTACGCCACACCTGCTGAGCTTACCGGCCCCTTTACTAAACCAACTCTTATTGGAGTAATTGTTGGAATTTCATTACTACTGTTAATACTATTAGTATTTTTAATAGCTTATAGAAGAAAGTCTACTGAAAGCAACAGAGTACTAAAAAATATGCAAGAACAGATGGATATTTTAGAATTACGTGTCGCTGCTGAGTGTAAAGAAGGTAAATTCACTTAATTTTAGTTAAATTGTTAACCTTATTGTTGTTTAAGTTGTTGTATAATATTTGATATTAATATAAGATGAATAATGTTAATTAATTAATTTTTATTTTAGCTTTTGCCGAGCTTCAAACAGAAATGACAGATTTAACTAGTGATCTTACATCTGGTGGAATTCCGTTTCTGGATTACCGCACTTATGCCATGAAAATCCTCTTTCCAAATGTAGAAGATCATGCTGTGCTTCAATGGGAAAGACCTGAATTGCTGAGGAAAGAAAAGGGCCTTAGACTGTTTGGACAATTGATAATTAACAAGACCTTTCTTCTTTTATTCATTAGAACATTAGAAAGCAACAGATATTTCTCAATGAGAGATAGGTAATTATATTTGCTTGCCCCATGTTAATTTTTTTAAAAAAAATGAAAAATAATAACAATAGAGAGTGGAACTTGGATAAATCAAAGCTGAAGGGGCATATAAGAATTGAATTATCCAAACGTTGGTTCCATCGGTTGCACAAGTAAAGTCATGTTCAGTGGCAAAATTTACATTGTGCAGTGCAATTGTCAATAAACAAGAGGATGGTTCTGTTCTTTTTACGATATGTCTTGTAAAATTTCAGCAGCCATTCTTTAAAAATCTGTGTCGCCAAAGAATTTTTTATTTGATCTGTACTCTAATGGTTTTGATGTAACATATTAAAACATCAGCAGAGGCAGCTTTTTACTGCCATCCATGTTGGCCCCAACCAATAAAGTGAGTCTCTTTGCTGCTTTTCCCCCACTGCAACGCTCTCCCTCTTAAAAGCTAATTTCTTGTCTGGAGTACATTTTAAAAACAAACCTGTTTCATCATTATTGAAAATGTCTTTTGCCCGGCGTTTTCTTGATCAGTTGTAAAATATCTTCTTTCCAAACATTTACTGCTTCTTGAATTACACTTGCACTTTCACCACACACAGATTTAAAGGAGAGGTAATTTCTTCCTTAAAACCATCCAACTAACCGGTCCTAGCCCTTAAAGTCGCATTTCCCTAAACCTTCAAAAAACAGTGATTTAACACTTTTCTTCAGACCCTTTTCAGCCTCATGAAAGATGTTGAGTTTTTCAGAAAATGTAAAAATCATTTATTGAACGCGCAGTTTACTTGATCGCATGGTGAACGCTCAATAACGTGAAACTCTACCAACTCTAATGACCCAGTGACAGTAGGAAGCTCAAGTGACAACTGATCACCATTTGTAGCAGTTTGGGGGTGATTTGTGATTTTCAGGGATTTGCCTTCATGACTAGAAAATGGCAGGGTTTGCCCAGGTGAAGAACCTTATTTTAGTATGTACATATGCACAAAATCTTTGAATTAAGGAAAGTAAATATCAAATTATATTAATAACTTAAACTGTTCAATATTTAATGAGGGTGGTAATCAGATGTACCAAGATAATAATGGCTGGTGGTCTGATTTATCTTTGATAATTCGTCCAGCCTGTAGGTAAAATATAAAATTTCCCCCTGGTCTTGCATATATATTACAAATAATATGTGTATATACTCATAATATGTGTATGCAGCATCCCAAATGGTGTAATATAGTTGGTAAGAAATCTGGCTTGAATAATAGATAGTTTAATATTTATTTTATCACAGCTATACAACAATCTTAGAAATAGATAGTACATGTATATGATATGACTTATCCTACAATCCACTACTATTTTCTTTTAACAAAACTAATGTGTGGCGTGACAATTCTCTTGCTTTATTATCTATTTATAATTATGAATGAATAAATTAATCATTAGTTTATTTCCTCACTTCTCTAAAAATATAATAACTTAATGTAATTTTGCAGGGTTAACGTCGCATCTTTAATTATGGTGACACTTCAGAGCAAGATGGACTACTGTACAGATATATTAAAAACATTGTTAGCAGAATTAATAGAAAAATGTATGGAAGGAAAAAGTCATCCCAAACTCTTACTTCGAAGGTAATTATAATTATATTTGATTTGCAAAAGTGCTGATTTTATGTGTATAATAACTTAAAGATGTCAATCTCATTTTAATTTATTTAATATTATTTAAATTTATTACTGCTGAGCTAACATTTTGTCCTTGATCTGTTTTAGAACTGAAAGTGTGGCTGAAAAAATGCTTTCATCGTGGTTTACATTTTTGCTGTATAAGTTTCTGCGTGAATGTGCTGGTGAACCCCTCTATATGTTGTTCAGAGCGATCAAACAGCAAGTCGATAAAGGACCTGTTGATGCCATCACTTCTGAAGCCAGATATTCACTCAGTGAAGAGAAACTTATTCGACAATCAATTGACTTCAAACCTATGGTAAGTACCAAATCATCATCATGATCAAGTTTTTTAACATATATTTTTACATCACTTTTGACTGTTGACAGTTCCTCAAGAACTATTGCTTATAGATTTGAACGTTATAAGCACCTGAGTCCAAACGAGTGGTTTTTAAAAAATGTATGTTTGTTGTCAGTCGCTTGTGCCACCATCAAGACTAAACTACTGGGCAAATCTTGATGAAATTTGGCATATACAGGGTGGGCCAAAAAAAACCATACTTTTTTGGACACTTATAGCTCAGCATCTGTAGTAGATAGAGAGATGGGGTTTGCGGGGTCTGAAAACTACATTCTTCTACTTTAAATTTCATATCTATAACTTTAAAAAACGATTGAGTGAAAGCCACTCAATGAACGTTTGAAATAAGGTCAGAAAAAAAGTCGTTGTCCGGGTAGTAATCTTGTCTAGTATTATACTTTTGATAGAATAAATTACCATATGGTGGAGGGGTTCTTTGCAGGTAAATGAGAGGAGTCCCTCAGTGTTATAAGAAACATTAAAGGTGGTTTTAGCACAATTTTGCCTGAAATTAATGAGCAAATGCTAAATTAAACGTTTATGCAAGATGTTACCCCGTCCTATCGCTCCTTGCAAACAATTCAATACTTGCAAGAGAATCACCCAGTCTTCAGGCAACATTGTGCTTAACACATCTTCAATGTGTGTTATATTATAACACTGAGGGACTCCTCCCACTTACCTACAAAGACCCCCCCCCCTCCACCATATGGTAATGTTACTATCAAAACTGTAATACCAGACAAGATAACTACCCAGACAACGACTTTTTTAAAGACCCTTTTTCAAACAGTCATTGCGTGGCTTTCACTTGATATTTTTTACAGTTATAGATATGAAATTTAAAGTAGAAGAANTATTTGCAATCAATTAATGAGCTCTAAATTTAGGGGTACCACTCCCCGAAAACTGAAAAGAAATTATTAAATGAATATTATTTACTATTGATGGATATGGCGATTTTGATTAAAATGTAGTTAAAAAAAAACATTCAAAAATGATCATTGAACAACACCATAACTCCATGCTTGGTATGTTTTTTTCTCTAACGTTGCAAGTATAATATATGTTTCATTTAATCTGTTTTACAGACTGTTTTCGTTTCCGGGCTCGATCCAAACACTGAAAATGTTCCTGTAAAGGTCCTGGACTGTGATACTTTATCTCAAGTCAAAGATAAAGCATTAGACACTATTTATCGATCTACACCTTATAGTCAGCGTCCAAAGAAAGAGGACTTGGATATTGGTAAGATTTATTTTATGTTAACTGTTATTTTTCTCATTTAATATTTTATTAATGAGACATGAATTGGCAACATTTTAAGATAATAAGTTGAATAGAATTATTGAGGTACGGTTTAATAAAAACAACAGTTTAACCAACTACTTTCATAAAAACAAAAATTAAAGTCTTGTTGTAATTTTCTCAGTTGTACCCTTTTACCCTACCTGGATGTCCATCCTTTTACGTTGGGTCACTTGCTGTTAATCCTATCAACTTCGCCTTAGACAAATATTTGGATATTAAACATATAAGAAATATAAAAAAGTTTTTGATTGTAAAATTGATAAGAGTTATTGTTAAAACCGGATATACAATAAGTCTGTCCTAATGAATGCTTCACATTTCCTTGTAAAAATGAAGGTTTTCAAGCAGGTGAAGTAAAGTTGAAGAGACCAAACGAGGTGAGTTGCATGGGAAAGAGATCAGTATCACTACAATAAACATAGATTGATAAAAAGCATCCTTCATCTTTGTCAAAAGAAAGTTTCAGATAACTAGAAAACTGAATGCCTCTAAGATGTTATTAAGTCCCGTTATGTTAGGGATCAGTGTGTCCCTACGATGTGGAGAAGGTTGTATTTGTAAAGCAACTGACTTTTATTGGGTAGGGAGCCAGGGTAACCGAGCGTCTTAAGGCGCTCGCTCAGCTATCAATAAGTCGAGGCAACTCGAGGTCGTGTGTTCCATCCCATGCCATGATACTTTGAATTGCATTAATGAATCGCGGACGGTGCAGAGCGAGAGGCACCCTTTATGGGGACTCTGCCCCCACTCGTTGATGTGGGTCTGATCCGTTCCTTAATGATGTTATTTGTATCTATGGTTTGAGGACGGAGCAAGGCGAGGGACACCCTTTATGGGGACTTCCCCCCACGCTTATATAGCTTACTAATGACCACACCATACTCGCTTCAGCAGTACAATGTACAAGTGTATGATGTGTGAACTAGCTGGAACTCTCCACCACAGGGTGTAAAAAGGGCCTAAGTGGTGGTCTAATTGCAAGGTTTGAACAAGTGGTTTGTCCTACCGTTCTAGTAGGAATTACTAGACTACTACTACTACTTTATTGGGTAAAGAGGCAGAAGGGTTGGCGAATGTGTATAAATGGATTCGACAATCATTGAAGTTTTAAGGAGAAAAAAAGAGCAAAATTGGCTTCCTAATTAAGGAAGCAGAAGAAAAGACCTAAGCCCTAAAGTCAAGCAGCCAGTAATCTAACTGATTTTTTAAGAAATTCTTAATATAAGAAAATAACTATGGATAACGGTCAACATTGTTAATTAACTATTTTTTTTTGTTTGTTAGAATGGAGAACTGGAACGACTGGAAGGCTTATTCTGTATGATGAAGATAGTACAACAAAAACAGACAATGAATGGAAGAGAAGGAACACTTTAAATCATTACAGAGTAATTTTTTTTTTATTATTTTTATATTTGATTTAGCATCAGGAAGTCAAACAATTAGATATTTGGTTCGATTGGCAGATATCAGACATATTCCAAACTAACTTCATTAGAAGTGTATAAGACTGATCTTATCATCTTATTGTATGTGGAATACCTTGTTTGTTATGATTAATATCTATATTTTCTTTTGCTAGGTACCTGATGGCGGCAGTTTGAATCTAATTTCAAAACAATCTTCGCTTTACAATCTGTCAATCCTTTCTGAGAAAAATGATAAGTCCCATAAATACGAGACTTTGAATCTTTCTAAGTTCAGCTCTGCCAGTCCGCCCTTAAGCCGAGCAACATCTCCTCTCAACAATGACCATGACAGTGGCTATAAAGTAAGTTTTAATTTTGACTGTTGAGTTATTTCGTTATAATTATTTATGATGATTTTAAAAAAAAAATGTACAAAATGTTGCTTTGATGATAGATTTCTTCGGCTCTAACTAAGGCTAGTGACACACTTCGCCACCCGGGTGGCGCCACCTGGGTGGTGAAGTGTGGACATCTTCAATCTTTATTAAGCCTTTCGCTGCAGGGGACTCTAAGTGGAACTGTACCCACGGGTGCAGGACTATTCTACTCAAAACTGTCTCTCAGTGCGGCATTGTTTTAAACCTTCACCTCTTTTTATCCTAACTTTCTCATTTTGTTTTAACTTCCTCATGACAATTTATTAATATATTTTTATGACATAATGATAGTTACTCAATTTGTTTTGAAAATGTTTTTTATTTTTTAATTTCTTATGTGCTTTTAATAATTTTTATTAATATACATGCATAAGTAATACAGAACTTAATGCTTATTATATGGGGTTTAATATAATATAAAATAAAACATATTAGAACGTTAATTTTTATAATATTTTAGTTGAAAAAACAATATCTATATTTATTAGCTATTGACATACATAGCCAAGTAAATGAGGTGTCAGCGCAGCAGGCCTGACATTCTGTGTTTTCTTTATGGCAGGGGTAAGTCAAATTTCTTACGTTGAAGTACTAATCTAATCTCCTGTTAAAAGTATAAAATACTATGGATTGTTGATTCATATTTTACGATTTTGTTAGTATTCATACTACGGAAATATTAAATTTTAATTGAAATCAAATTATAATTATTATTAAATACGGGAAACAGACAGAGAAAAATAGACTCCAGCGCCAGGATTTGAACCACGGGCCTCTATATTTCCAGTATAGCGCTCTAACCAACTAAGCTACGCAGGAGAATTATTTTCTCTGACGTTAATGATACCTTGTCCCGAATTTAAATAATAATTATAATTTGATTTAAATATGGATTGTTATTATATGAGGGAAAAAACCCAAGTCCCTTGGTAGCGAGAGATTAAACATACTTGGAAACAGGATTAACTTAGGAGATGAGCAATGTTTTTAGGGTTTCATTTTTTTAAAATGCCAGAGGTGTCATCTAAATTAATGTTGAAGTACTTATCATTTTCAGATCAATAGAAAATGTACAAGAAAGGGGTTGGTTGATATTATTACGGCAAGAAAAGCCCAAGTATCAGTAATGTGACCTGTGAAGGGGATTGACTTCAAGAGCTACGCATTTCTTAAGAAGTTCAATTTTTTTTAAAATGAAATATATAATCAGGGGTCTTTATCTAGTGTCCATGGTCCATGTGAGACACTTAAAAATACTACAAAGAATTACTAGAGACTGCTAGTAGAATCTAAAAATATTGTAAAATCTCATCAAAACATCGTAAGATCGCATAACGGCTATATCCGGCATCAGCAGTTATAGGGTAAAAATGTAACATCCAAACAATTTTGTCAATTAAGTATATTGATTAGGACATACTTTCATATAGTTTTTCATCCCTTAAAAGCAAATTCTAATCATTTTTTTTTTAATTTAAATAATCAGTTTACTCACTTATAAAGTCATTTCACTTTTTCTCTAAGAGAGCATCATAAATGGGTGGGTAAGTTTTATAATTAAAATTAAAATAATAATAATTGGTCAACTAACCCAATACAATACATATTTAAAGTTATTTTATAAATTTATCAGAACATAGCAAACAACTAATTTTAATGGTAACAACGTTTAATAATAAATCAACAATTGTAATAAAATTAAAAATCCTTAATTATTTGCAATCAATTAATGAGCATATGTATATTAAAGTTGTGACATTTTATTGAGATCATTCATCTCATAAACTTAATCGTTTAAACTTACGTGCGACCATATAATTAATATTTTAATAAATATTATTCAAGGGATTATTATTATAATCAAGTATTCAAATGAGTTCAACAGTGACTTTAATTAAAATGGTAGTATAAAAGAGATTAATTAGATTATGACAGAGATAGAGGAAGTAAAATGATGATAAGTGAATAAACTGATAATATAAACAAAAAAATTGTTGGATTATTGTTATTTAGGGATATAAAACTACAGTAGAACCTTGCTTACATGACAACCTCAATTACAAGTGCAATTTTCAAATCCTCTTGAGAATGCCATAACATATAATGTTAAATTAACCTCTATAACGCGACTATTATTATCCAAACAACCTCAATAACATGGATTTTTTTTCCAATTTACAACATAACTCAGAACCTTTATAACAAGTTGTTTTGAGAAGTTAACTTCTATAACACTACTCTATACAAGAACGGGTCGACATTGAACAAGTCTAGACTTGAAAACCCCGCCCATTAACCTCGATAACACGACTGATAGCCAAAATAACCTTTATAACACGACCCTCAGCAAAAAGGGCACCTCAGTAATGAGACTGTTTCCCTCTTATCCCTTTGAGACACTTCTTATCGAGGCTCTTTTGTATATGTAATTATATTCTAATTGATATGATTAATTGAAAAAATTGTTTGGTTGGTATAGTTAATTATGACTGAAGATGACGTTAGTTAGGGTCGAAATGTATTATCAAAGCAGCATGTTGTTAATTTTTCCCATACCTACAAAATCCATCATCACAATAATCATCATAAAATATAAGAAGGTGTTGATAAACTTAATGTTTATAATTTCATAACTATTTATTTAATTTGTTTGTAACTATGTAATGGAACAATGTTTGTGCGATTTTGATAGCGTTTTTTCTGTCCATTTGGTCCCACAGGGGAGGTGGATGGGTTACTTATCCGGTTGCTCCGTCCAGTCAGTCGTACGTTATATGTCACGGCTGTCTGGACAAAGGACCCAGGTAAGTTCCGTTAGGATAGGTTATGTTTTACAATCGATGTGTAGCTCTTGTTCATGCCCCCTTTACTTTTCTATTACTGTATTTTCATTTTAGGCTTTCGTATGTCCTAAACCTGAGAAAGCCTTATGCTGACTTGGCATGTATGTCAGTTCATCTGTCTTTTAATTCATATCATATGACTTATACTCTTCTAATTTCATTATCTCATAATTATCTATTCCCCTCTGAAATTACATCGATACAAATAAATTTACTTAATTC
Source organism: Gerris buenoi (assembly GCA_001010745.2). Taxonomy (NCBI): domain Eukaryota; kingdom Metazoa; phylum Arthropoda; class Insecta; order Hemiptera; family Gerridae; genus Gerris; species Gerris buenoi. The sequence goes on along the minus strand of KZ651086.1, from coordinate 24,076 downwards.
AATATAATCTTGTGTTGTAATTCAAAGTACCAACATGTAATAAATCCAATCGGGGCTCTGCTATTTACCATTTATAATCATTTCAAGTTAACAATAAAAATAAATTTAGGTTAAACACAATTTGAACATATATTTTTTTTTATAAAATCAATTCAAGTACATAAAATATCCATATGTTTTTATTTAGTTTTTTAAAGTAAGTTGGAAACTCAGTCCACCAATATTCATAAAATTTTGTTCTTCTTAACTTCAACACCTTCCCAAAAGATACCCTCCGACATTCCCTTACCAAGTATAAAACTTCAAACTAAAACAATCCAAAATATTCACAAACCAAGAGAAACCATATACCCATGCATGCTTCAAATCTCATAATGTGTGACCTACGAAAGCCTTTTTCTGTATTCCTCTTGCACTACCTGCATCTAAATGTTTTTTTTCTTTTTTTTACACTCTTGTCATTTAAGTTTTCATTTTAAATGTATTTGTTTACCCTGTCCTTTGTATTTATTTATTTTTTGTATGTCGATGTTTCGATTGATTTGAATGACTATGTTTTCTTTTATTTCCATTAAGATTTTAGTACTTACGACTTGTTTCAATTTCAGACCTGGCATTTAGTTAAACATCACGATAACGACACTCATAAAGAAGGAGAAAGGGGTAACAAAATGGTTTCAGAAATCTATCTTACGAGATTATTAGCGACTAAGGTTTGTATTTAGTGTCATTTGTTTATTTATTTATTTACTTTGCATGCTTTAATTTACATGTCGTCTTTTTTTTTTTTTTTTTTTTTTTTTTTTTTTTTTTTTTTTTTTTTTTTTTTTTTTTTTTTNTGCTTCAATGTATCGAATTTTGCATCATGCCATTCTCACGTTTCATTTGTTACTTATTTTAGTAACCCTTTAAATGTTCAACAGCTTATCTAATAAAAATGAATGATTGATTGTGTTTTTAAGAAGTTGAATTTATATTCTGCTCCTAATAGTAAAAAGTTTATTTAATTTAGTTGAATCATTATAATTTTTAAATTTAATGATATTAAGGATGTTTAAAAATACTTTTAATAAAAATTTTTTTTTTTGTTTGCTTTTGAAGAATTTTTTTAAAGTAATAATATTTCAATTCATAATTATTATAGAAATGTTGATTTGTTTAATTATAATTTTAATGTGTTGTACTGTATAAATAAATTAAATAAAATGTAGTATGTAAAGCCCACACTACCTAATTAATTCAGATCAAAGAATATGTCAAGCCTTTAATGTAGGTAAATTGAATTAATAGTTAATGGGCCCAATTAGCAGCAATGCTTGGGCACAGCTTGCTTGGGTCGGTTATAATTTTTTGGTTATTTTGAGAAATATAATTAAAAGCTACAATTATAAGCTATAAAGCAATAATAGAGGATATAACAACTTTTCAAATGGTTTGATAATCAACAAATAAATTATCCTTTTTGAGTTTGCATTATTTTTAACTTTAAATCTTTTTCTAGGGTACTTTACAAAAGTTTGTGGACGATTTATTTGAAACGATATTCAGTACTGCGCATAGAGGCAGTGCTTTACCCTTGGCTATAAAGTATATGTTTGATTTCCTTGATGATCAAGCTTTGCAGCATGGCATATCTGACCCAGAAGTTGTCCACACTTGGAAGAGTAATAGGTAATTATAACCTTCTTGTTTATATAATATATATTTATACATATACTGGGTGGTCCCAAAGTCTCCCTCTGTCCTCTTAAATTTTGAACAGTTTGAGATAAATTAATGAAACTTGGGGGATCTGTACCAGCAAAGGGTGTTTATTTTCATGCTATCGCGCACTAGGAGCAACTACCCTGTTTGCCTCCAGGACACCCAACTTCGAACTGGAGTGTATATTTTTGATAGAAGATTTGGAATTTATGGCAAAAAATAAGAAAATTTTAGTTCAATCATTTGTTTTCTACCTACTATATCCCCCCCCCCCCTATATAAGGGCAAAAGCATAAGAATGGTAGATTTCAGTGCACTTTTTTTAAAAAAAAATCTTTTATTGTAGAGGGGTGCCTTCCCTCTAGTAATCTTCTCAACCTCCTATTGATCCTTTCCTCTAGTTTTTACTACTCTATACGAACCTAAAAATGTATCCCTGATTTTTCTAACAAGGTGTTAACTGCGTCAATTTTTTGAACTTATATCACGAGAACTCTAAAATTAATAAGAACTCATTTATCATAAGAAGTATAAAAATAATAATATACCGTCAGATTTTTGGATGTCCCATCATAAATTTATAGATTTATTTAGTTTTTGGATAAGATTAGGTGTGTTAACATATGTCCTCAAAGTGTTAAGTGTGGAATTGTATATTTTTTTTTTTCAGTTTACCTCTACGATTTTGGGTCAACCTTATAAAAAATCCCAATTTTGTATTTGATATACACAAATCAAACATTGTTGACTCCTGTTTATCAGTAGTGGCTCAAACATTTATGGATTCTTGTTCAACCTCTGATCATCGATTAGGTAATGTTTTAAAATGGATTATTATGTTTAATTAACACCTAAGCATGTCTTAAATTTTTAAATAGTTTATAATTTTATAAATATATTTATGAAAAAATAATTAAAGACTTATTTTTTGTTTAGGCAAGGATTCTCCCAGTTCTAAACTGCTTTACGCTAAAGACATCCCTGTGTATAAGGAATGGGTTGAGAGGTACTATGCAGACATTAAAGTAATGCCGGCAATTTCAGATCAAGATATGGGTGCTATGCTAGCTGAAGAATCAAGAGTGAGTCTTTTTATTGTTTTACTATTTTTCCTCTTAACTTTTATGTTAATGTAGCTTTAACATTTTTTTAAGGTGGTTTTAGCTGTGTTAGTTTAGGAATTAAAACAAAATAACCATTTAAGAAACATAAGTTTCCTTAAATTTATTAATTTTATTTAATTTTTGATGGATTTTTAAGGTGTATTTAAAATAAAAATGACTAGTTGATTTTTATTGTGAGACGTTTCGACCCTCTAAGGTCATCTTCCCATCACATCATTTTCTCATACTACAATAGTATATTATTGCAGTAGGAGAAAATGATGTNTCTGTAAATTTAAGTAATACCTTATTGTGTGTAATATATTGGTTATTATTTATTCTGGGAAATTATCAATTGTATTTAATGGGTTATTATCAATTTATTTAAGTCAATTAATTTTATGATGTATATTTTGACGACTCCTATGGAGAATAATAATTTTAATTTCACGAAAATACTGATTATTAAAATTTAGATACGACTACACAAATTGTAAGTAAAACATTGTCATTAAATAAATTTTTATATGTATAATTTTTATAGCATTGTTAAAATACAAATTTAAAGTACTTTAAATAATTGAGGTAAAGGAATTGTAGAATTATGTTATTAATAATAATTTTAATGTTTTTTCATTTGTAGTATGAAAATGATGTGATAGGAAGATGACCTTAGAGGGTCGAAACATCTCACAATAAAAAGAAATGAAAATCAACTAGTTTTTTTTATTTTAAATACACCTTAAAAATCAATTAAAAATTGAAAAAAATATACAATTTAAGGTGTTTAATTTTAACAATGTTTTGTTGAAGAAATAAATTTAAATTCATTGCTTAAGCAATAATTGAAACTGGTTAAAACTATTACTTTTTTTATTAATATAAACAATTGTTTAATTTAATTATTTTTCTAGCTTCATTCAAGTGAGTTTAATACGAACTGTGCTCTGCATGAGCTGTATACATATGCGATGAAGTACAACGAACAACTAACTGTGACTTTAGAAGAAGACGAGTTTTCACAAAGGCAGAGATTAGCTTTTAAGCTTGAACAAGTTCATAACATCATGATAACAGACGCGAATCCTTGAGAGTTAGCAGACCTCGAATCCATGTTTGCTCAATCACCAAGTTTAGGACAAGGAATCTTTCCAGAAGTGCCTCTGTAGAAACTCTGCTGATATTTAGTGTTGGTGTCGATATAAGTTATATAAGCTAATGTGTGTTTGTCGGGGACAATGAAATTTATACGCGTGCTTACTTTATAAAACATATTAAATTAACAATTTGCAACATAAGTCTGACACTTTATATTTATCGATAGTAAAATTTATAGTTTATAGCAAAGTTTTTACCTTTTAGTTACTGTATGTTATTATCGTTTACGATTATAGCAAAAGAAAGGACTTAACAACCAATGTGAAAAGCGAATTAAAGTAATTACTAAATTTTTAAAAAAAGAGAGAAGCCTAGACGTTTTTATTTGGCCTGTGAATAAGAATTGTCTTGGGACAATTGAAAGTTTTGGTTGTGATACTTGTAAATGTAATTACTTTATGTACTTAACTGTTGCCCCTCGTATTTTTCTTGTTGTGGAACCGGTATTGTTCATCATGTGCTTCTGAGACCATTTCGAGTTTTAAGTAGTGCTGATCAAAATCTAGGTAGTCGTTCAAATGATATTTCACCTGTGAATAGGTCGTAATTAATGTAAATCCTTTTACTATTTTTTTAAATCTAGTCGTTCATAATTTTAACGTAGTGTCAGAAATTTGAGCGGAAAAAATCTGTCTAGTGCAGTATGTTCGTTTAAATGAAATTATATAATTAAAATATATATATATATATTTATTTATATACTATGGGATATCTAAAAATAGATATTTTTCCTTTTTTTT
>KZ651085.1:1158966-1170870 GCA_001010745.2 Gerris buenoi | reverse complement strand
CCAGTAGTTTAGGCTCCAGGCGTCTGCACAGACAGACAGACAGACGACAGACGACGGACAGACATTTTTTAAAAACCACTTTTTTGGACTCAGGGGACCTCAAAACGTGTAAATCCGTCAAAATCTCAAAATCGAATTTTCGCGCCATCACAATACTTTCTCTTTATATGAGAAAGTAAATATATGTATATATAAAAATTTTACTAAAATAGGGCCAGGTATGAAATTATTGTAGAAAGGAACTGCTTCTACTCTCTTTGGTAGAAGTGTAAAACGAAAACGTAGATTATTTTAACGTCTTTAAATAGTCTTAATTTAGGAGCCATTGAGATGATCGTACTTTTTTAATCATAATAATTTGTTGGAAATTAGAACACCTGGCGTTTTCAAATCTAGACATGGTTTTTGTTATCTCCTGCCCGTTAAAATTAAATTTAATCGTGTTCTGCGAAGTCGAGGTTGTAATGAAATTTGAATAGGGTAATGTAAAGAGATTTAAACTGCGAGACACGTTCAATAGACAAGTAAGACAAGGTAAGATATAAAGCAATGGTTTAACTAAACATTTTCTACCAACTATTCTGTGTTGCTCGTCAAGGTACTGAAACTTGCTTAATCTGCATTCTATTAGGAGCGTGTACCCTTAGCCTAGTGTCTGCTAAGTCACCCAAATTCACTTTGATTCCACTTGCCTTCAAGTCCGAAGTGATAGAACTTTATCAAAACAAGATGTTATCGTCGGTGTCTCTCCACTATTTTGGCAATTTGACGCCACCTTGTTTAAACTTACAGTCTGAGAAAACCCACTCCTTCGAGTTACCTCCTTCGAATTTTCGAACTGAGAAAGTTAGAGGTGATAAAATCTTTCTGTGGGTGGGGGAACCCAAGCAATTATAAACTTAGTACGTACTTAGGTAAGGTTTCCCGGGCACGGGCTCACCGTCGTGTCGCAGCAAATTGCGACTTTCCTTACCTTCCTTATGGCTTTTACCTTTCGCTAGAAACTCGGCTGGAAAATCAGACGTTTTGGGAGCTACACCCTAGTGAAAATTGCGGCGAGGAATAATTTCATCGCGGGTGTTTCCTATTCCGATATCCACCCCTCCCTGTACCCGTTTTCCTCCCGATTTCGTTTCGCCCTGTAATTGATATTTCGGGACTCATTAATTCGGGTAACTTCTCGGCGCCACCGAATTTTCCCTACCGCTCCTTTCGTTCCCAGATTCCGGTGATTAATTACCAAATTAGGCAACCGGCTGGTGCGCTCAGATAGCTCCTGGCCCATTATTATACTTGCAAAGATAGTAACCGTACTTCCGAATAATTTTCCTCTCCCGACACTACTTTCTCTAGATATTTCTAAAATATGTAAACTTTAATGTGAAAACCTTCCTATGTTTCGGTTCACATTTCCCGAATTTTATCGAATTTTCGTGATTAAGGCAAATAATCAACCTAACTATGCAGTTCACCTAAGAAATAAACTGAAAATTTGCATGCGGTGCAAAATATAGCCTCATTAACCATATATTAGTTGGTAATAATGATATTCAACATAATTAATGCCAATTTAACATCTGTATTACAAACATACCTCCACTTAGGGAAATACGATAATTGGAATGAAATTTCACCTGCTATCGTATTTTAAAATAATAAGACCCGTTGCTGTGTCCGTTCAATAAGTTTAATGTTAATCGAGTTGCTTTTAATATTTATTTTTATAAATTATTAGATTACACTAGTTATTAAATTTGTTTAAGGCAATTTTAGATCTCTTGCTAGGCTCCTTAAATTTATTGAAAGAGTTGGTGAAATTTTGAGTTATCATTGACATAATAATGATAATTTTATTTTAATTTACAAATTTTTGGAACAAAATATTTGTTTAACACAAAATTATTTTATAGATTTAGAACTTCAAATCATCTTAAAAGTGTGATGTTTTTTAAATAAAAAGAAACTAGCTAAAAGAACTAGACGTCGCGTCGGTAGAAATTTCCTGTAAAACAGTATAACAAGCCTATAATAATATCTTAAATTAGAATAGTGAATTTTCATTATATCATAGCACCATGTTGACTTATAGTTTCTCTCAACTAATCCCATCTTCCTGTTTGATATACCTAATCAGTTAAACATATGGCAGCTAATAAATCAACACCGGTCCATTATTAACGTCAGTTTATTTTCAAGGGTGTCGTATATAAAGCTGTTGAAGTAAAATGTATAATATATAATGAATTTCCGAGCAAATTAGTCGACTTTTTTTCTGTCTCTAAAAGAGAAACAAACCCACTGAAACAGTCTAAACTCTTACGTGAGGGGGTGGCCATTGACAAATGGTCGTTGATATTCTCGTTTGATCCATCTCGGTGATTCAACTTTTCGGTCACGGTCGAGAAAGTTCGTATAGTGTCGTCAGATTTTCGGTTTTTAAAAACACATTGAGTAGACCTCTGTCCTTGGTTAAGAAAGCGGCAATGACGCGATTCCAACCCCGATTCATTTATCATGCATTTAATTTTGGAAATAAGCCTAATTTTATTCTTCTTTTTTTAGGCGAATTTTCTCTTTATAATAAAGAAACTTATTGAGGTCGATTTGATGACACTAGATCGACATTATGTCCAAAAATAAATTTAACTTCTCTTCTCATCTTTTCCTTTTTATTTCATATAATGTATTTGATAATAATGACAAAAAAATTAATCCTCTGCGTTCCACTCTATTTTAATCAATTCCGCGGAAATCAATTTTAAACTAAACGTAACTTAAATAAACAATTTATTTTTGATCCAAACATGACAGTTACTTCAATATTGAGTATTATTATAAAGATTTGTCCAATACAATTGTGAAGTAGAAGTAGTTTCCTGAAAAATCAATTCAAAAATTTATTTAGGGTTTTTTGGTAAACTTTTTGATCTAAAATTCGTGAGGTTTATATTGAAGAGATTTATTATTTTAGTTTTATTATAAATACCAATTGGGATTAACTAAGCACAACAATGAGTGAATTATCTTATTTAATTAATATTCATTTAAATTGTTTAAAAGTGTATATACATTTAAATTCGCTTCTGAGCTTTCGCATCAGTATTTTGCTCACTTAAGAACGATATGATTTTTCTTTTAGTTGAACTGCACCTCGACGATATAATAAGGTCAAAATTTTAGTTTCGTGTCTTTCTATCTGTCAATATTTTTGCGAACGCCCATAATTTAAAAACTACTTGTCCAAAATTGGGATATGTCAATGATAGTCCTCTTATAGAGCACCATTAATTGTAATTCTTTCTCTTGCGTATGCTTATGAAAAAATATCTTATATAACTCTTATTTTAATGAAAATTTACAGTATAATGTAGCTTGTAGCTTTGAGAATAGACATTACATTTTTGCCCATGCGCACAAAACCGTTTTTGCTTCTCACATTATAGAAGGTAACCGAAGTATTGTGATCGTTCTAGTTTTTCAAAAATGTTCAGATTTTTTGATATCTCCGAATTCAAAAATGTATTTCAAACCTTAGGGACAAATTCTGGAATTGCGTCTTTGTTGTTCGACATTTTTGCGATTAAACAAGAATAAATAACAACTATTCCGATTCGTATTGAAATTTTGATATATTTATGTAAAGCTTTTGAAGCCATTGAAACACTTCTTACAAACGATTATTCAACTCAATATATTTATAAGATAAAACCTTATTTCAATAACAAAACATTGACAGCTATCAAAACCATGACATTAATAATTCCCTAAATGTCACATCTCCCTTTCTCTTGAATCACGAGCTCCAGCCTGGACTAAGTGACTTCTGTTCCTCTGCAGCTCTGCTCCATCATCCGTTTCCACGTAGTATGATCTTGGTTGTCCTGCTTCCCCTGTTACTGTAGCATGCTTGCGCATATCAGATACCCACACTCTGTCTCCTCTTTTCAGTGGTTGCAAACTCCGTGTGTTATGTCGGGTATTATAATGAACTTGTTGTCTAAGTTTCTTCTCACTGTCACGATCGGCAACTTCTTTAAAATCTGGCCACTTTGGTATTAGCTTAGACTGGGGGATTACTAATGTTGTTCGAAGACGCCTGCCCATCAGTAATTCTGCAGGGCTGTAGCCATTCTCCAAGGGTGTACTCCGATATGCTAGAAGTCCTAAGTGAATGTCTCCATTTTTGTTTTTCTTTAATAGATTCTTCATCGTCTTTACTCCACTTTCCGCAAAACCGTTACTTTTCGGATATCTCGGACTGCTGGTTACTATCCTAAATCCATAGTTTTTAGCAAATCTACGAAATTCGTCACTAACAAAAGTAGTCCCCTGGTCACACCGAAACTCCGTAGGTATACCGAACCTAGCAAAAACACTTTTTATCCTACTTATCACATGAGCCGAAGTTAATCTATCTAAGCTAATTAACTCCGGGTATAGAGAAAAGTAATCTTGAATACACAAGTAGTTCTTTCTTTCAAAAGTAAGTATGTCTGCCCCAACTCTTTGCCATGGACCATCTGGTAACTCACTTGCTAACATGGGCTCTACAGGATTTTTCCTTTCCTCTAAACACTCCCTACAATTTTGAATAAATCTCTCTATATCTGATTTCATGTCCGGCCACCAGACTGCAGTCTTCGCCTTTCGTAAACATTTGTTATAACCTAAATGTCCCTCATGTATAACTCCTACAAGTTTGTGTCTCAGGGATCTAGGGATATACAAGTTTTCACCTTTCATGAGTAAATTGTCAACTAAAGACAACTCATCTTTCCACTTGTAAAAGGAAATTATTTCCTTAGGAATTTTAGAGACGTGAGGCCATCCTTTCAATACGAACTGCCTCAATATTATAGATGTTTCACATTCCTCTTGAGCCGTTTTAATTTCTGCTAATCCTTCGTCAGAAACTGGTAAATTAGCTTTAATGTATTCGATAAACATTCCGACTTCCTCATCTAGCTCTTTTTCCTCTGGATCCATTGACACTTCTGGTGACCGGGATAAAGTATCGGGTACATAAAATTCATTTCCCGGAACATATACCATAGTGTAACTATAATTCATTAACAATAGTCTTAATCTTTGGATCCTCGGCGTTAACTCACTCAACTCTTTTTCTCCTAATAATGTGACCAACGGTTTGTGGTCTGTTTGAAGGTAGAAACTTAACCCTTTGATCCATGTGTCAAATCTACGACATGCCCAAGTGACTGCTAATGCTTCCTTTTCAATTTGTGCCCACTTGGTTTCAGCTTTTGTTAGTGAACGTGATGCATAGCACACCGGTTTCCAACACCTATCATCTGGATCTTGTTGTTCCAACACAGCACCAAGACCATATCCTGAACTATCTGCACTAATTCGTGTAGCGAAATTCGGATTATAATGGGCCAATACTGGTGTTCTTGTCATCAGCTCTTTGACTTTGTTAAATGCCTCTATCTGAGGTTGGTTCCAGCTCCATTAATTTCCTTTAACTATAAGTTCACTGGTTTTGTTATGGTCGACAAATTTGGCACGAATTTTAATAAATAGTTAACCATACCTAAAAATCGACGAATCTCGCACACATTATTTGGTGGACCAAATGATTTAATTGTGTTAATTTTTGACGGGTCTGCTCGAATCCCCTCTGCAGAAATTAAATGGCCTAGAAATTTAACTTGAGTAACCCCAATTTCACATTTTTCAGCGTTTAAAGTCACTCCTTCATTTTCTAATTTCTTTAGTACTCTGTCTAGTCTTTTGTCGTGTTCATCTTTCGTTCTGCCACATACCAAAATATCGTCGATGTGGTTACACACAACCTCCTCTTTTTCTAACATTTGAGCAATTATCCGCTGATAGAATTCTGGGGCTGATGAAATTCCAAAAGGTAACCTATTAAAAATGTACCTTCCGAATGGGGTTATAAAACAAGTAAATAATTTTGATTACTCCTCAATAGGTACTTGCCAGTACCCTCGACTTGCATCCAATTTAGAAAAAAAGAAAGTTCCTTTACATCTGCTACATACAGATCCTGTTCAGAGCTTATCCCTTTCCATCTTAATTCTGTTTTTATCATTCCCTTTACTTTAGTTTCTGCTTTCCCCGGGCCAAATAATTTAACATTTGTACTTACGATATTTTTCTTAAGTCTATTAGCCAATCTTTCTGGAATTACGGAAACATCTGCGCCCGTGTCTATTTTAAAATTTAATTTCAATCCTTCAATTTTCAGACATATTTTCCATGGATTTTCATCATTTTCGTAATTTATAGCATACACATACCGGTGACTTGAACTTTCTGAGTCACTGTCGCTTCCTCGCTGCTTTTCTACTTCTTTCACATATTTTGAATTACATTTAATGCTCCAGTGATTTAATCCATTGCACCTTCGGCACCTGGAACCTCTGGCAGGACATCTGTCCTCTCTTCCATGAATCTTTCCACATTGGTAACACCCTTCTTTCCTTGGATCTTTCCTAACCCATGCCTTACTCATCTGATCTAATTTCCCTTTCTTAGAGACCTCCGCTATTTCCTTATCGTCTTCTTGTTCTTTCCTAACTCTTATGTCTTGTCCCCCTCTGACTACGTTCTGCTGGGCCTTAATAATAGCATGTTGTTTAGCCAACGTTATTGCTTTTTCTTTTGTTAGGCTTGGGTCCATTTGCATTTGTTTACTTAATTTTGAGTCCTTGACCCCTACTACTATTCTATCCCGTATCAACTCATCTTTTAAATCCTTAAATTTACACGTATTCGCTAATTTAATCACATCTGTAATAAAAGATTCTACCGGTTCATCGCTATTTTGACTTCTACTATTAAATTTTGCTCGTTCATAAATTATGTTAATTCTAGGAGAAAAATAATTTTGAAATTTCCCAATAACTAAATCATAAAAATCCTCATCTACGTCACTGTTTTTGACGTCAAATGAATTAAAAACATCCTCCGCTTGCTCCCCTAAACTATAAATAAGTAAATCTACCTGGTCAGTTTGGGATTTCCGCTGTAGCCCGCTAATACGCCTGTACCTTTCCCAGCGTGATAACCAGCAGTCCCAGTTCTCTGGCCTTAGAAAATCAAAAGGCGGCGGTGGATCTATCTTCAGTCGAGTTTGACTGTGTCGAACTTCACCTGCTTCCTCCGGCTCTTCCTGAACCTCAACATCCTGATGTTTCTTCCTTCCCGCTTTACTTCTGACACCATGTAAAGCTTTTGAAGCCATTGAAACACTTCTTACAAACGATTATTCAACTCAATATATTTATAAGATAAAACCTTATTTCAATAACAAAACATTGACAGCTGTCAAAACCATGACATTAATAATTCCCTAAATGTCACAATTTATTCGAATCTAATGTGGATGGCAGATGATAATTATCCCATTGTTTGTCCTATATATTTTTTAACCTTTTGCGCCAAGTGGTTTCTCTTCTACGCAACATTTTTTTATACTAACGCCCTTGTCTTTAAAAGTTCTCATTCGATTTTAAATATAATTTGATAGTTTATCGAACCCCCTTGACATCAGGTGGTCCCATATTAATTGAGAAAGCTTTGTGCCAGACTAATTATCAGAATGTGATTTTGAAATCTATCTCGTTAAACTTTATTTTATAGTTGACGAATAGTCCTGTGACAGGACGCAATCAAAGCTATGTATATTACTTTATCACCTAACATTTAATAAAGATTGTTCTCTAAAAGTTAATCCTCATGAAAAAAAAACTGATTCAGTGATATGCAGTGTTATAGTTCACTGATATGCTTCGATTTTAACTATAATAACTATAAAAAATATATATATATTCCCAGTGATTACATGTTTCTCGCTTGAAGCCTTGAAGTAACTTGTGTCTAGAAGATTTTTATATCTTCTATGGTATTAACTTTGCTAACACCTTTAATACGTATTAAAAGTTTAATATTTGATTTTATATACCCTAAAATATACGCTTCTTATCTATCTTTTATGTATTAAATTTTAAATGCTAATAAAATTGTACGCTCCTATAAACACTAAAAGTAGATTATAATTTTAAAATATTCATAGTTTCGATTCTAGTTATTTGTAAAAATCTAAACTTTAAACTAGTGAAAAAAGTTTGATACATTTTTAAAGTTCTCTTACTTTTATTAGTTATTATTGCTTCCAAGCTTACCGAAGGTAACGGAAGCATTGTGTTCACTTTTGAGAGCAAAAAATCTTTATGTCTCCGATTTTAAAAATTAAAACAGAAATCGGTTTCAGACATCAGGGAACATATTTGGTGTCGTGTCTGTCTGTCTGTGTGTCGACAACGTCGTTGCGAATGTGGAAGTGTGATAACTTGAATAATTCTTGACCTATTTTGATGAAAATTGGTAGACATGTTCATTTCACTAATGCCCGGGACGAGTTCGTTGGACAACGTTATCCGTCCAAGCGTTCACGCGTAACGCTTGGACGTAATGTTTAAGTTCACACGCAAATGTGAACTTCATATATAAAATTGGAATTTTAGGGCGGAAAAAAATCAAACTTTATCCATTGAATGAGCAATGAGACAAACATTTTTTTCAAATACAATATTTTTTATTAATACCACTAGCGACACCGCTATGAAGTAGTGTTCGAAAGATCGCAAAACTATTAATACTTTTTAGACAATAAACAATATAACAGTAAAGTAAGTAATATACCAATAATGTTAATGTTAATATAACAATAAAGTACATGATAGGATGCGAGGAAGCTATGTGCCATTCTAATTGGCAGTATATTTTTATTGTCTATTATAGCCTTTATATTTGGTAGAGTTTGCAGTTATATTTCTTCGTTCTGGCCTGAAGAATACCCGGTATTTCTGTTAAAAAAGGGATTATAGTAATTATCAATAAGTTAGGACATCAACAAATCTTTTCCATAGAAATATAGGGCGGCAGGTATAAAGATTGTATATTGTTGGAAATACATATATGATACGACTGAGAATGGGGGAGGGTTTTAAGATACACGTAGCGCCACTAAATGCAGTCCCAGATAATTTTTCAAATCTGTTAGTGTATAATGTCTCAGATTTTTTTTTTCTTTTTTTGCCCGGAAGTTTTCGAATTTCCGAGGTTTCTACTGTTAGTCCAGGAGATAGCGTGCAAAAAAATGTCTGACTAACATCAAGCTAGAATTTTGTATACAAGTCAATCTTTTAGCGCCTTTTAAGAATATGTGGTCGGCTAAGTTCGTCTGCGGGACATAGCTTGGCAATAGGCGTTTGAAAAAAAAAAAACCGGTGGAGAGCGGCCATGTCTTACCAATTATGGTGGACAGTATGATTTTCATGATCCTGAGTTCAGAATTAGTTTGTAGACAAAAAATCAAGTTGATGTTATTTTCACAGTTGATAGGTTTGTTATTAAACTATTACTAAAAATCAACATGGTCGCTTGTCAAGGGACGAACTAACATTAACTTGATTGTTGCTCTACTAACTAATTCTATACTCAGGATCATTAAAATTATACTGTCCACCGCAATTGGTAAGACATGGCCGCTCTCCACCAGTTTGTTTTTTTTCAAACGCCTATTGCCAAGCTATGTTCCGCAGACGAACTTAGCCGACCACATATTCTTAAAAGGCGCTAAAAGATTGACTTGTATACAAAATACTAGCTTGATGTTCGCTATCTCCTGGACTACGTATATTGTTTTTAATAATTAGGAAAAGTTTTTAAGTTAAGTTTAATAATTAGCAAAGTTTATTAACAATAAGTAAATGCATCGATTTTTTTTTATTGAGATATAACTATATATTTTATAGATAAGTATCCCACGTACACACACATCCATTTTTATTGAGATAACAAATAAACTTAAATGTACATTATAATTGAGATAGCAAATAAAGTGTTAAATACCTTTTTTGTAATATGTGATGAATATAGTTCAATATATCCTTTATAATATAATGTGGTAAAAATTCTAGAAAAAAAAAATGTTGACTTAGAAGTAATATCATACCGAAAAAATATAGGTAGGTGTATACGTTTATTGGAAAAAATATAGGGTGAGGAAAGCTCATGAAAAGTAAACACGTAGCTCTCGGAATAATAACAAAACTCGAAGCTACTGAATAGTTGATGATATCCGAAGTTCGAAGTACGAAGTCCTGGAAAGGAAGTAAGTCTGACTCCAAGGGTGAATATTACGTGGAAGGGAAGCTACGGTGCCCTACGATCGCATTCAAGACAGGAAGGGACCTCCAACAAGCCCAAATATACACCCTCGACGGATCCATAGAAAATTCTAAACACAGATCTCTGGCCTGTAGAGTAGCCCCGAGGGGAAGTATAAACCCTTTGAACTATATAGAGCTATGTTTAGAACTTTCTATTCACGGACTGGCGAGATGAGATGGACCTCTCCGACCTCTTCCTTTTTAACTAATTTTCAAAACTGACTTTTTATTAGGAAAATATCAAGAACATCACTTAAGATAATATTTCCAATAACTTCCACTAATAAAGTATCAAGAAAGCTATGAGATAACTTGAGCTATGAGATTATTATGATATTATTATAACAGCTATGAGATCTTACTAAATACCTATTGATTAGTGTTTATTTAGACTTATCTTGATAGTGAGGTACACATTCCGACTAACTAGAAAGCTAAAACTTTCAATAATTTTACGTATTTCAAATGACTTCAAGTTAATAAAAAAACACGGAAATATTAATACAAATTGTTCAGAAAAGTCAAAAGTCTTAGTAAAAGTATTCGACGGGTAGGACGAACCATTTGCTTGAACCTAGTAATTAGGCCATCTGTTAGGCCCATTTTACTAGCCTCACGGTACATTGTACCGCCGAAGCGAGTACGGTGCGAAAGTTAGTGAGCCATATACATCGTAGCTTCATGGCGAGGAATTGAACCCATGACCTCATACCGCCCTTAATTCATTGATGGCCGAGCAGACGTGGTAAGTAATTTAATACACAATGTCACGACATGCCGGTTCTCCAAATAGTTATTACTCATTTATATAATGCTTGGTCAAAACCTGTGTGCACAGGTGTGCATGTGATCATGTTAGGTGTCAAAAAAACCACAGTAGCTTTTTTGCTAAGTTTGATCATTGATTTTTATATACCTTGGTTAAGTGAGAAATTAATTTTATCCAAATAAATCGTTACAGCATATAAAAGAAATACATAGCTCCACTAAAAGAAACTTCATTATACATTAAGTTATGTAAACTTATCAACTACTAGTGATCAATATCAGTTCTGGTGATACGTCTATAATAATAAAGATATACTATTAGTAATAAATAATTGTAAAATGTATCTTGATATTTTTTCGTAAATTACGTATAAAGCAATAAAACTTATTGAAACTTGTCATATTAGTTATCAAAATAGATTTTTAAATAAAATATAAACTGATGTTTATAAGATGTTGAGCGTGAATAAAACAATAAAATAAAATTTAATAGATAATAATTGGGGATTGTGAGTATCAGTCACGCGAGAACTGTCTGACACTACTAACAACTTATCCTGAGCCTGTTAAGGATATTGACTATTCTAAATTATTATTTGCTTTTTTAATGCTCCATATTCATTTTAACTCGAAACAAAGTTTTAGAAAAATAGAATTTATAACGGTATTATTTATGATACATATCGTACCAAAATGCAGATGGCCTTACAGTACTGCTAACGAAGCAAGTGCTCTAGAAACTTTTTTTATTGTATTAAGCACATTTGGTACTAAAATCTACCATAAATTATTTTAGTTTTTAGTTTTTTTATAATTACAGTTCGTTAACTTTTGTGTTTTTTATAATGTTTTCCGTGGCACAATGCCCGTGACTCTTTCTTCTAGAACGTTTTTATCTCAACGTATGTGTATATAT
>KZ651085.1:1130859-1149841 GCA_001010745.2 Gerris buenoi | reverse complement strand
TTTTTTTATTTATATGTATTTATTAGTTAAATGAATGCCCTTTTGTATTGTTTGTTTTTTAAAAATATAATTTTGGTACCTTTAGAGTACAGGGGTACAAATGTTAAAGTTAATCTTTTATAGTGTGACGTATATCGTTAAAAAGCTCTTGCATCGTAGATTAATTTTTGTTATATTCTATTTTGTGTTATTTTTTGTTTTGAGGGGGAGGGGGGGTAAATAAAAAAAACCTGTTTATACAGAAGTTTCTACGATTTGGTTGCAGTTTCATATTTGTTTATTAAATAAATTATAGATGTGCTAACTTTTGGTGCTTGTTGGAGGCTTTGTTTCTTCAACGAATGTTTAAATTTCCCCGACTTTATTAAATTTACTGGAACAGTGCCGCGCGGTTCCAAATTTTTGATATTTAAGTATTTTTCTTAATTTGGTCTTTTCTTCGCGAGGAAGCTATGTGCCACATTAATTGGCAGAGTATTTTTTTATTGTAATAGAATTTGTATAAAGATAGAATTTATGAGTAGCAATTTAAAATGCATCTTGATTATTCTTATTTGACTTTGGAGAACTATTTCAGTATGTTTTATATTCCATGCTCAATGTTATACATATATACTTGAATCATCCCATAGATACACACAGAAAGAAAAATGCTGAAATTAAAGAAACTTCACATGCTTTAACATGCATAACATGTTAAACAGGATTTGATGAAACAAAATAAAAATAAAATTTAAGCTTCTTTTACGCTGATCTTAAAGCTATATCATTATTAGTATTAAAATAGATTAATTATAATGCTAATCAAAAAAAAAAAATTATGTTAAAATTGTTTCAATCATTTCTGAATAAAATACTCAATAAGTGTGGCCAATTAGTGAGGCACATAGCTACATCGCGTCTCATTTCGTTAAATTTAATGATTTTATGCTTTTAAAAACCTATTATTATCTAATTTATTTCACCTTCCCCCGTTTTTTGAATGTGTCAAAATTGGTTTGAATTTTTTAAGCTAAAATTAATCAGCGACAAACACAACAACAGACTGATAGACAGACTCGGAACCAAAAATGTTCCATGATATCTGAAACGGATTTCTACCTTGGAATTTTTGAAATCGGACACCTAAAAAATTGTTCGTTCTTCAGTACGATTACATTGATTTGTTACCACTGGTATAAGCTCGAAAACAAAAAAAGCAAGATGTTTTATTGATTTTAAGGGGCACCGTTCCTAAATTTAGAAGACCTTATTTCTTGATTTTGTTTCAAAGAATAAAAATTATTAACTTTGGTTTCTACAAGAACAGCCTATTCTTACTACTCTTTTTTACTATTCTTTCTGTACAATTATTTACTAAAAGATAAGAAAAGTTAATTATTGTTTAAAAAAAAGTGATATTATTGTTGTATTGTGTGTGTGGTTAAGAGTGATAAGGAGCTTTAAGGATTTTTATATACTGTGTAAGAATTGTAGTAGCTTCTGTTTTCCTCTGATAAGACTGACCAAGTTGAAATACTTTCCACCAAAATAACTAAATCTTTAAAGTCTTGTGATGTTACGCCTAGAATCCTAGAAATAAATACCCCTCGGTAAAATGTTTTTTTTTTATGGAATGTTGCTATACTTTTATTAATTAGTTGCTTTAACTACGTATTTATTCTATTAGCTAAATCAAATTGTTGCACAAGTATATTGTTCTTCTATATTATATACCTCGTATGTTAGTAAGTAAAAAGTATAGGATAAACAAGAATTTTCCCCTCAATTGCCTTGAAGAACCTATTTTTTTTATTGAACTATTTACCAACCGATGATTTATTTATTTTATTGCATCCTATAAACGGGCTTACGGAAGGTAATATAGAAGCATTGAGATGAATCCACCAAATAAAAAATTCTTTGACAGAGTCCGTTTCAGACGTCAGACAACAATTTTAGTCTCGTTTCTATTTGTTGGTCGGTCAATCGTTCATTATTTTTGTGAATCACCACAACTAAAAACCACTTATCTGATTTCTATGAAAGTTAGGTGCTAGGTCACATTGATAGTCCTGTGTTAATTTCTACCGTCTGCCCACATTTTATATTAAATAAAAATTAGGTTGACTATACGGGGAATGGAACAGATAAAATTTCAACCACACTTTAAATGTGTTTATTGGTTTAATGTTTAATAAATTACCACGTTTAGTAGGATGTGAGGAAGCTATGGACCACAATATTGGATGATTTTTTATTTATTTAATATTAACAACTATATATTTAAAAGTTTTAAAGTAATTGGGACAAGTTTGTCCAAAGTAGTCTATATATGTTACGTTCACTTATTAATTTTAACTATCTGCCCACATATAATATTAACCCTATACTGGGAATAAAAACACACTTTTAATATGTGCCACACTAATTGATTGAAAGATAAAGGAAAAATATTAAGATATAGAGTTGCAAAAGTTCGATCTTTAATAAATATACACTTGATTTATTATTTTAAAAGTAAAGTTTCCTGAAAAAATAAATGTAAATTTAAAGAAACTGAATAGGTCTATTTATACGAGGATAAATAAGAATAAAGAAATAAGACAACATGATAAGAGACATAACAATATGATATTAATTTTCTATGTAACAGTTATCTTGTAAATGTAAGTATAAATAAATATAAATGTTTAATTTTGTTTCTTTTTTGTTTGTTGCAGCTTAGGTTGGGAATTATAAATAAATATATAAATGTTATCTTATCATTTAAATTATTATTATTATTATTATTTTTATTAAAAATAAAAATAGAGTGAGCCAAGAAAATAAGTAAGAATCTTGGTAAACAGAGGCAGAGGAACACACTTTTTCCTTAAGCTGGATGTATAGCTTTATATATATATATATATATATAAATCGTTTGACGATGTGT
This sequence comes from Gerris buenoi, assembly GCA_001010745.2. NCBI lineage: Eukaryota > Metazoa > Arthropoda > Insecta > Hemiptera > Gerridae > Gerris > Gerris buenoi. Next base: position 1,146,927 of record KZ651085.1, on the reverse strand, counting down.
GATATCAAAGGACAAACACTAGCAACTAGGTAGGGAGAAAAGTTAAGCCCTCCAGCCTACGTTAAGTTTGAAATATGTGCATGTTACGTCAGCGTGCCTTGGGGAGGGATCGCACTGGGATTTAGTTATTATTTTAGCCTGACAGATATCGCTGTCTGCTTCCTTTTTTTCCTTTCCTAAAAGTTACTCGTGGAAAGGTTGATAAACTCGCAAATTCATTCTAAACTATAAACACGTAACTTACAAATTCCTTTTTTCTTTTTTTTTTCTCATAAAATATACATGTTAGTTTTGCAAAATAGAGTAATTACCTTTCTTTCACTACTTGCTTTAACAATTTAAGCAATAAATATGAACTTTAAAGCCGTGTCCAGACTGCTGAATCGAATAGGAACAGGAGAAACTAGCCGAGCATTGCTCTCTGCGCATGCCCAGAGTGAGAAGCGCTTGTGCACTTTAGACTGGGCATGCGTTTTGCAGAGACCTGTGCTTGCTTCCTCTGTTAAGTTTGGCAGTCTCGACACGGCCTTATATTATTTTTGAAGCGTCTAAAGTGGTGTTGCACTTTGTTCAATTCCATTTGTAACTTTTTTTTACACATTACAGGCATGAATAGAACGGATGTAACGGAATCTGTCAAAGTACGACTGGATGTTATAGATTTAATAATATCTCAATGTTTAAATACTTTTTACTCCTCTTTTAATTGTTACTTTTATTATTTATTCATTTATTAAAAATTAACTATAATATTCATTTTCAATCTATTTTCTTTAAATGTAATTAATGGTGGAAGAAATATACATTTTTTATTTTAAAAAAATCAAATTGTCGTTTGTTACAGGTAATTTCTAAATGGATCCTCTTTATCTGATGATTAGCCCTTTGTCTGTAAACTGTAAGTCTATATTTATTTATAGTTAATATATGCATGTTATTATAATTAATTAATTTTAGTTTATTTTTTTGTACATTTGCTTTATTGGTTTTATATTATGTACTTACATTCGAGGTTAATATAGTCGATCCAAGAAGAATATAATTTACATAGTTAATTGTCAAGTCTTTTGCTTATGATTTGTGTTGAGTAAGACCAAAAGGATTTTCTACAAGTTTTATTTTCCTGTCGCTCAAGCGATGGTCACCCAGCGACTATCGCTGAAGACTTCTCTTCTGAGTTTGGATGTTACCGTTTTCCTAGCTAGCTCCTAACGAGTGTTCCGTGGCTCCTCACCTTCACCTATTCTTAAATTAACCGATATATTTAATCATTTTGGATCTGTCGATACACAAAATTCATCTGAACATACGTAGTCAACAGGTAGAAGATGATTTGTAAAATTGATAATATTGGGTGTGACTTAAGGATTATTCTTCTACCCTTAACTCTTCCCTTTGTAAAAGTCTTTTTTTCGTTCCATTAAATCTACTTCTACCTTCAATATATCTTGCTGTTCAATATATTATATGGAAGACGATTCCGGGGAGAAAATAATTTTGAGGTATGTATTAATAGAGGTATATGAGGGATGATGGTATTTCTCTATAAAGAAAACGATTTTCACCCTCTTCAAAAAACAAAGCACCGCTTCATAACTAATGACGTCGCATTAAACCCTTTTTTACCCCTAAAACTTTTTTATTAGGGATCGAACCTTTTTTTAAGCGAAAAATAAATTATAAAAAACTTCTTTCTATATATAAGATTCCATTGTATAAATTATCTATAAATATCCTCTTCACCATGTCTGAAAGGTCTTCTCTAAATTAAAACTCAATTAAAAAAGTACAAATTAATGATGTCAATTCTGAATAACTTGAAAATAAAAAAAGGATTTTGCTTGTATCATCTGCATTTTTATTTTTANAAGAATCTTGGTAAACAGAGGCAGAGGAACACACTTTTTCCTTAAGCTGGATGTATAGCTTTATATATATATATATATAAATCGTTTGACGATGTGTGATATCAAAGGACAAACACTAGCAACTAGGTAGGGAGAAAAGTTAAGCCCTCCAGCCTACGTTAAGTTTGAAATATGTGCATGTTACGTCAGCGTGCCTTGGGGAGGGATCGCACTGGGATTTAGTTATTATTTTAGCCTGACAGATATCGCTGTCTGCTTCCTTTTTTTCCTTTCCTAAAAGTTACTCGTGGAAAGGTTGATAAACTCGCAAATTCATTCTAAACTATAAACACGTAACTTACAAATTCCTTTTTTCTTTTTTTTTTCTCATAAAATATACATGTTAGTTTTGCAAAATAGAGTAATTACCTTTCTTTCACTACTTGCTTTAACAATTTAAGCAATAAATATGAACTTTAAAGCCGTGTCCAGACTGCTGAATCGAATAGGAACAGGAGAAACTAGCCGAGCATTGCTCTCTGCGCATGCCCAGAGTGAGAAGCGCTTGTGCACTTTAGACTGGGCATGCGTTTTGCAGAGACCTGTGCTTGCTTCCTCTGTTAAGTTTGGCAGTCTCGACACGGCCTTATATTATTTTTGAAGCGTCTAAAGTGGTGTTGCACTTTGTTCAATTCCATTTGTAACTTTTTTTTACACATTACAGGCATGAATAGAACGGATGTAACGGAATCTGTCAAAGTACGACTGGATGTTATAGATTTAATAATATCTCAATGTTTAAATACTTTTTACTCCTCTTTTAATTGTTACTTTTATTATTTATTCATTTATTAAAAATTAACTATAATATTCATTTTCAATCTATTTTCTTTAAATGTAATTAATGGTGGAAGAAATATACATTTTTTATTTTAAAAAAATCAAATTGTCGTTTGTTACAGGTAATTTCTAAATGGATCCTCTTTATCTGATGATTAGCCCTTTGTCTGTAAACTGTAAGTCTATATTTATTTATAGTTAATATATGCATGTTATTATAATTAATTAATTTTAGTTTATTTTTTTGTACATTTGCTTTATTGGTTTTATATTATGTACTTACATTCGAGGTTAATATAGTCGATCCAAGAAGAATATAATTTACATAGTTAATTGTCAAGTCTTTTGCTTATGATTTGTGTTGAGTAAGACCAAAAGGATTTTCTACAAGTTTTATTTTCCTGTCGCTCAAGCGATGGTCACCCAGCGACTATCGCTGAAGACTTCTCTTCTGAGTTTGGATGTTACCGTTTTCCTAGCTAGCTCCTAACGAGTGTTCCGTGGCTCCTCACCTTCACCTATTCTTAAATTAACCGATATATTTAATCATTTTGGATCTGTCGATACACAAAATTCATCTGAACATACGTAGTCAACAGGTAGAAGATGATTTGTAAAATTGATAATATTGGGTGTGACTTAAGGATTATTCTTCTACCCTTAACTCTTCCCTTTGTAAAAGTCTTTTTTTCGTTCCATTAAATCTACTTCTACCTTCAATATATCTTGCTGTTCAATATATTATATGGAAGACGATTCCGGGGAGAAAATAATTTTGAGGTATGTATTAATAGAGGTATATGAGGGATGATGGTATTTCTCTATAAAGAAAACGATTTTCACCCTCTTCAAAAAACAAAGCACCGCTTCATAACTAATGACGTCGCATTAAACCCTTTTTTACCCCTAAAACTTTTTTATTAGGGATCGAACCTTTTTTTAAGCGAAAAATAAATTATAAAAAACTTCTTTCTATATATAAGATTCCATTGTATAAATTATCTATAAATATCCTCTTCACCATGTCTGAAAGGTCTTCTCTAAATTAAAACTCAATTAAAAAAGTACAAATTAATGATGTCAATTCTGAATAACTTGAAAATAAAAAAAGGATTTTGCTTGTATCATCTGCATTTTTATTTTTATTTTTTATTTATTTATTTATTTTTTTTTTATTGTCTTCATTTTATTATTTCATTGAAATTATTTTGTGGTAATTTTTTATATAGTTTATTATTATTATTTATCTTTCTTTGGTCTCTAAGGTTATATCCGAACTAAGGTTATATCCTAGGGGGGAATTAGACATGGATTAACTGACCAGTAGAGACTCTACTGTAGAGACTACAGTAGAGATAGTATTTACTAGAAGAGATGAACGTTACTTGATGCGTTTGATTATTTAGGAATGTGAGGATTACCTCTTGAGATTGTTGCTAAGAGCACAAGTTTATTAGTTTAGGATTGTGTTATCCTTAATTTTGTGAGTCTAGAACGGAAAATTTTCACTTCCACGAATTTCCTCATTAATTCGCGTTTTTAAGTCCTGTATAGTTGTTGGGTGAGTCTAAACAGCATTCGAAATATAGATCCAAGATTCGTCTTCTGAAGCAATTTTTGTATTTGATGAGGCATACCATACAACTGACTCTTTTCGAGTTAGAGTACCTCGAGTATAAGAAGTAAGGCGAGTACCTCCCCTATAAGAATAACCTATCTTTATGTGTCGGAAACGTTGGCTTACGCAAAATCTTTAACACGTTCTCCTGAAGATCTATAATTTATTATACTCTGTCCTCGGAAATCTACGCTTTTGAATTTAAAGTATGTTTATTTGTCGTCTGTACAGATGAGAGAAGCCTATACTGCTTATCTGATTTCGATCAAATTAATTCTAGTCCTTCCTGGATCCACCTGGGTACCATTTAAGTGGTACATAGTTAGATTCTCCAGATGATACAAAAACTGTTTTAATAACCTTTAGAATAATAGATTTGCATTAATTTAACTCATCTGCCCTCAAATTTATGAAACTCTATGAAATTTAATTTAGCCTTCCGCACTTTAAAAGTCTCCGAATTTCATATGGTATGAGTAAAAGCCACACAACCAACTTTGCTTTCTAGTTATCAGAACAAAATTCCCTTTTACTCATTCAGTTCCCAACGTTTTAAAAGCATACGTTTTTCTTTTCTTTTGCTTTTTTTTTTTCTCTTTTTTTGCTGAAAACATTCATTCTTTTTTTTATTGTGGCATTTTCCCCCTGGTTACCTTTTGCTACCGCAAAAATCCGTTTTCCTCACAATTCGAATAGGGAAAATTCAGGGTTTCCCCTTGCTATTTTCTCCCCCTTGAAATACAGTAAAAAGGCTAATGATCCTCTCCCTTATCCCTAAAAAAAAAAAAAAAAAAAAAAAAAAATCTTCCAACCTGTTGAATAGGCCCCCATCCTTTTAGAACAAAAAAAAATCGACGGTAAAGGACACAAAAAAAGGAAAACAAAAGGTCATACCAGAAATAAAACAAAAGGAAAAAAATTGTTTCATTTGTCTTCTTTTTTTCCCATTTTTAAGGTCGAAACCGTAAAACTGAGAGACTTTAATTATTGTTTTCAACCGAGAAACAATTATAAAACATTTTGTTAACAAAAAGTTAAAATAAGTAGATAAGAAAAAATTGTATTTAATTGTTGCTTTTTTTTTAATTGAATGTTAAAAATAAAGTAAAAATAAAAGCCTTATTGTACAGTTAATTAAAATCACTTTCCTTTTATTACATCTGTTCTTTACAAAATGGGGCATGTAAGCATCGTTTTATTTCTATTTTATTTTATTTTAACAAGAATATAAAGTGTTCTGTTTTTATTATCCTTACATCTCAATTAAAGCAATAAGGGCCAGTTACGTTGGTAATGTTTCTAAAAATTTTCTGCTCTGAAAATTCCTTCTTTTTAGTTTTATATTTTTTAATTATTTCAATGTCTATGAGTAAGTGCCATAAAATATCAATCTTTAAAAGTCCAGTCATGCACCATGACTTAATTAGCGAATTTTCAAAGAAATCTGCGTATTATTGGTTTATGATAATATAGAAAATATGGATGCGAAAAATTGGACCCATTTGGATGGGAGAAAAAAAATGTTTGGGTACACACGGGTACGGGGTTCAAAAGTCCAACTAGTATTTACCCTTCAAGATGCACATCGTTGGAAAGCTCTTTAAGAGTACAGTAATTGTTGTTATGACCACTTTTATCATATTTTCATATAAAAAGGGGGGTAAAATGGAAAAAACTATTTTATGCTATTTTTGACCCTAAATATTCAAAATGTGACCCCTAAATGAACTCCATAAATTCCGGCCAACGAACTCATCCTTTCTTTTGATATTATTGACATTTTAAAATTTGTTTGACATTTTCAAGTGCATCATCCTAAGGGGATATATTGTCTGGAGTGACACTTATATCCATACATATATACATAAATAAATAAAAAAAAAGTGTTAAAATTTAGGAATTGATTCAGAAAGGCCTAAAATGGATTTCCATGGAAAATTCGGAATACAAAAATTTTAAAGCCATTGCAGTAGCTTAATTTTCTTCAAAAATTCGCTAAAAGGTAACATAAAACCGATTTGTAATATTATTAAGTCTTTGTTTATCTGAAAAATTTACCTCAAAACAACCTGCGAGTAAAAAATAAATAAAATTTACTTTCTGTCTAATTTAAAATTGATCAAATTTCCTCTATTGCGTTTGATTTAATTGTCTTTTGTTTTTGAAGATTACTAGTGAATCATTCCCAAAATTTTACATCCAACACCACGGGTGTAATGACGTCAAAAACACTTTTGAATGTATTTATTTATAACATAATTTAAATATAATAAAACCTTTATTGCAACAAGTTATTGTATTTTCCTCTTTTATTTATTTATTCATTTTTCATCTGCCCTATATATTTGACGGATCATTAATTTTAACCGGAAATAATAATAACAATAAACAAGAAACGCATAATTTTGTGCCAACTTATATTATAATACCCCTTATTCTTTTTATTTATTTCTATGTCATGTATATAGATGTATATATTTTATATATATGTAAATTTAAATATCTATATGTTTGTTTAAGTATAAATATATAATTGTTATTTTTAAATTAGAAACTTCTTTGGTTTTAAAAGTTTGGGGATAGAAGCTCTTGTAGAACTCGCACCGAGCGCGCCAGCGTTAAGACAATAACAAATGGTTTTAGTTCAAATGACGCCAGAAGATAACGACGGTCATCACTTGTTGGCTCGATGGTACACCAACAATAAACTAAACTCGCGATGTATTTATAGAAATAATCAGCAAACTGTAATACAAACCTCCATTCATTATATTTATGATCAAAGAAACCTTTTCATTTTACAATTATTATCTTCATTCTTTTATTTGATAAAATACATTTTTTTATTTTTAAATAAATAAATAAACAAGTAACAGTCAAAAACTGTTATTTATCATATGTTAGTTTCTTCAATTTGGTGGAAAAAATCAGCTTAACTTTTTCTTTTACATATTTTTAGATAATAATATTATATTCAACAGTATCTTAGTTTTTTGCCGAACACTTCACGTTTAGACCATCGCAATAACAGATTATTGCAATATTCTTACGTTATATAGAATAGTTGATCTTTCTTGCACAAATTGAACTATTATTTTTCCCTTCAGAGTACGGCTTAATTATTCTTCATTAACAATAGTAATAAAATTGTATTTGACAACAATAATGTAATAAAATAAATAATTTAATAAAACAACAACAACAACAATAATAATAATAATAATATTAAAAAATAATAATGCATATTTCATTGTATTGTTCTGTCAAGAATTGTTTTATTAGGTTAGCGAAGTTGTGTTTTTGATGCTGAATTCTAACTCTAAGGTAGATAACAGTGGCAACGCTGTTTCAACAGACATCTAAAGTAATAACTCTTCTATTTTGAATCCGCTCTTCTAGGTGAAGGTTCTATCTACCTCTACCATTTGTGGTTTCTAGAAATACCGGCTCTGACCGCTAACTGTCTATTTTCTTCTACGGACGTTGATTCAAGAGACCTGATAAATGCAATTTGAAATGGAGCTAACCAAGAGGGTTAACTCCTCTTCAAATGGGTTTCCACTGCTTTGTTAATGTTGTCCATCTATTCCTCCTCATTGATCTATTATATTCCGTCTTAATCAAGTTGTGATAAAAATGACAAACAATTTAATGCTCTCGATTACCTTCTGCAATCGATTCGTTTGCCTGTTATTTATTCTGAGTTCCATGACTATAAAATTAAACATTAAGGGGGGAAAGCCTAAAAAAATGAGTACGCATAGCCGAACTCCAAACAGCGCCGTATCGTGTGATAGAGAAGCAAAGCCTGTCAATAAGATTTACCTTTTGGATCATTTTGCTAACAATATGTAAGCTTCACTTTTCTTTACGGTGGGTCAATCATCCTTATGAATGTTAGGGCAATGTATGTCACCAAGTGTCAATAGATCTTCATGTTTCAGCATGCCTACTCCTACTACGATGGATCAGCCAATGAGGTCAAAAATTTGCCTTATTTACTAACCAATACTCTTCAATTACGTCTTCGTAGGGACCAATCATTTTTACCTTCAATAGACTTTCACTAGTTCTTGTTCCTTCAACTTGCTCACTCCTAATGTTTCATGTAAGTCAGTGCTTTTTAATCATCCAGTGGAGGGTAGAAATTTCCTTTTAGTTCTATATGCATGTGACATCGGTTTCATGACATCTGAGCTCATGCAGGCCCTCATCCGCCAAATGGCAGAGTAGGCATTTGCCCAGGGCGCTGGTTTCAGAGGAGTGCCAAAAATCCGGAACTCATCATAAAAATGCTCTGCTCAAAAGGAGCCAAGTATTCCAGATGGGGACCGGAGCCCATGTGATCTTCAGGTATCTTTTGAGTTGGTAATGTTCTAGTGTCATGACTCCAACGTAGATTCTCAGATCTAATCTGCTCATGCTCAAAGCAAAGAGCTTCCAGTTTCTCAGGGGGTTGAAGATTAGCATCTTGACTTGTCTATATAAAAAACTGTAGATTCTGAGGCCTTCTATATTTTCTTTTGGGGTTTTAGATTAGTATGGCTGTCCTATATCAAGCACCAAGAGTTCTAATCTGCTTCATTATTTTCATTAATCTTTCAATTTACATTGTCTTTTGAGTGTTCATGTTAATTGTGTTCATTAAAAGTCAGTTCAGTTTTTACCTGCATTACTAGATATCCCTAACCACTATGCCCCGGAAACCATCTCTTAATAATAATTCTTAATAATTTTCCTTTTAACCATCTTGTCTATCACACACTTTGACAATCCTGCTAAAGATTTTTTTTTCTTACATAAGAAATTATAAAAGGTTACAAACAAATGAAAAAGAATAAATTAAATAATTAATATTAAAAATAAAAATAGAGTGAGCCAAGAAAATAAGTAAGAATCTTGGTAAACAGAGGCAGAGGAACACACTTTTTCCTTAAGCTGGATGTATAGCTTTATATATATATATATATATATAAATCGTTTGACGATGTGTGATATCAAAGGACAAACACTAGCAACTAGGTAGGGAGAAAAGTTAAGCCCTCCAGCCTACGTTAAGTTTGAAATATGTGCATGTTACGTCAGCGTGCCTTGGGGAGGGATCGCACTGGGATTTAGTTATTATTTTAGCCTGACAGATATCGCTGTCTGCTTCCTTTTTTTCCTTTCCTAAAAGTTACTCGTGGAAAGGTTGATAAACTCGCAAATTCATTCTAAACTATAAACACGTAACTTACAAATTCCTTTTTTCTTTTTTTTTTCTCATAAAATATACATGTTAGTTTTGCAAAATAGAGTAATTACCTTTCTTTCACTACTTGCTTTAACAATTTAAGCAATAAATATGAACTTTAAAGCCGTGTCCAGACTGCTGAATCGAATAGGAACAGGAGAAACTAGCCGAGCATTGCTCTCTGCGCATGCCCAGAGTGAGAAGCGCTTGTGCACTTTAGACTGGGCATGCGTTTTGCAGAGACCTGTGCTTGCTTCCTCTGTTAAGTTTGGCAGTCTCGACACGGCCTTATATTATTTTTGAAGCGTCTAAAGTGGTGTTGCACTTTGTTCAATTCCATTTGTAACTTTTTTTTACACATTACAGGCATGAATAGAACGGATGTAACGGAATCTGTCAAAGTACGACTGGATGTTATAGATTTAATAATATCTCAATGTTTAAATACTTTTTACTCCTCTTTTAATTGTTACTTTTATTATTTATTCATTTATTAAAAATTAACTATAATATTCATTTTCAATCTATTTTCTTTAAATGTAATTAATGGTGGAAGAAATATACATTTTTTATTTTAAAAAAATCAAATTGTCGTTTGTTACAGGTAATTTCTAAATGGATCCTCTTTATCTGATGATTAGCCCTTTGTCTGTAAACTGTAAGTCTATATTTATTTATAGTTAATATATGCATGTTATTATAATTAATTAATTTTAGTTTATTTTTTTGTACATTTGCTTTATTGGTTTTATATTATGTACTTACATTCGAGGTTAATATAGTCGATCCAAGAAGAATATAATTTACATAGTTAATTGTCAAGTCTTTTGCTTATGATTTGTGTTGAGTAAGACCAAAAGGATTTTCTACAAGTTTTATTTTCCTGTCGCTCAAGCGATGGTCACCCAGCGACTATCGCTGAAGACTTCTCTTCTGAGTTTGGATGTTACCGTTTTCCTAGCTAGCTCCTAACGAGTGTTCCGTGGCTCCTCACCTTCACCTATTCTTAAATTAACCGATATATTTAATCATTTTGGATCTGTCGATACACAAAATTCATCTGAACATACGTAGTCAACAGGTAGAAGATGATTTGTAAAATTGATAATATTGGGTGTGACTTAAGGATTATTCTTCTACCCTTAACTCTTCCCTTTGTAAAAGTCTTTTTTTCGTTCCATTAAATCTACTTCTACCTTCAATATATCTTGCTGTTCAATATATTATATGGAAGACGATTCCGGGGAGAAAATAATTTTGAGGTATGTATTAATAGAGGTATATGAGGGATGATGGTATTTCTCTATAAAGAAAACGATTTTCACCCTCTTCAAAAAACAAAGCACCGCTTCATAACTAATGACGTCGCATTAAACCCTTTTTTACCCCTAAAACTTTTTTATTAGGGATCGAACCTTTTTTTAAGCGAAAAATAAATTATAAAAAACTTCTTTCTATATATAAGATTCCATTGTATAAATTATCTATAAATATCCTCTTCACCATGTCTGAAAGGTCTTCTCTAAATTAAAACTCAATTAAAAAAGTACAAATTAATGATGTCAATTCTGAATAACTTGAAAATAAAAAAAGGATTTTGCTTGTATCATCTGCATTTTTATTTTTATTTTTTATTTATTTATTTATTTTTTTTTTATTGTCTTCATTTTATTATTTCNTAAAAAAAAGAAAAAATACTTAAGACAAAAACGAATACAAAAAATCTTAAACAGTGTTGTGAGAAAGGATTTCTTAGTTATTTTTAAATATATATACATATATATTATTTTTTAAATGCAAGATGCGTTGTTGTGTGTGTAATGGTTAAGAGGTTATTAACATAGTAAAAGAAGGTTGAGAGTGTGTGAGTGAAGGCGGAGTTGCTATGAGGAGTTATTAAGCGTAGAGGTGTTTTTGAACAAAGCGTCCAAGGTAACCTGTTCTATCCTTCTCCTTGACCTATGAACCCATGAATAACATCAACAAAATATCCTTTTGAAAAAAAAAGTTGCCTAGGGTTATCAAGATGGCAGGTTATAGGAAGGTAGAGTTTTTTTTACCTAAACTATCTACTTGATGTACCTTACTCCCACTATAGTTATACCCTTAGGCTAAAACAACATTTTTTTGGTATGAATCCTTTTTTTATTTCGTAAAAAAAGGACCTTAAAGATAGATTAGTGTTTTTTTTTTTGCATTTCTTCTAAAGGAAAAGTAACGCAGCTTTAATGATCTTTGTGTTTTTACTTTCTTAAATACGTTTTCATAATTCGATTTTGAGTTTTTGATGGATTTACTCATTTTAAGCCCAAAATTAAATGGGTTTTTTAAAGAGAAAAATGTCTGTCATTTGTATAGACGCGTAGAGCCAAAACTACTGGGTCGATTTTGATGAACTTTGACGCCAGGCATGTTTATAAAAATTATAATAGCTTGTTGCAAAATCAAGTAATTAATTTTACTTTTAATTTAGGAGGTTAATCTGTAACAGAGTAACAAATTCATTTTTTAAAATACTAATAATATTTAATCATAATACATATATTGTCTTCCAAGGAAGAAACTAAGTATCCGTATCCAGGTTCTGTTAAAGTTGAAGCAGAAATGTAGACAAACCACCTGTTGAACACTTTATAAGTATAATAAATAAACAAATAAAATTAAACATTAAGTTTATCGTAATGTGTCCACCTTGCCGGTTGTTAAGATCTTAGTTTTTTAAGCTAACGGGAAATCGAAAACGATAATAATACGTTGCGTAAATCTCCATAAACCATCATCATTAGCAAATATTGACAGGAAATAACTAGATTGGAATTGGTATTAACAATTATTAAAACAACTATGAAATATTTTCACTTTAACCACACAATAAAGAAATGAAATACGGAAATGTATATGACAACTTCCTGCAATATAACTGTATTATTAGATGTCGGTTTGTAGAGTGAATAGGCGCCAGGAAGGGAAGATGTTTAGTAGTGTCAGATTGAGTGTCGGTGTCGGTACTGCTGAACAAAACGCATTAAACTTTTATAACATTGTTTTCCCATTGTTCTCCTATTGACTCTAACTAATTACTTTATTGTATCTTAACATGTTACTCACATGATTAGTTGTACTCTTTTATATATAGGTATATATATATATATNGTCTTGCTTTAAAAACTTTTGGAACCGCACCTTCTTTAAGATGGACCACAGCTTTGTGTCCTCTAATTGTGCCTAATTCAGGTGCGAAAATTTGGGGAAATTTGTTTAAAATATTATTGACAGCTGTATTGTTTACTGTTGCGTCATTTAATTCCTTAACTTGCGTATTGCATACACGCGCACCCTTCGGTAATGGTAACTTAAACTTAAGAACCCAATTTAATCCAAATAAAGGGACATCATGTTGTTTAGCAACTATTATCGGTAATCTTAATTTCTTGTCGAAAGCCCGTACTGTCACTATAGTTTTACCTAATGTTTCCAGTGGAACCCCGGTGTAGGCTATTAATTTTGGCCCTGGTTCTAATGCAGGTGATCCTATCTTAACCCAGATTGCTTTACTTATTACTGATTCTGTTGCCCCAGGATCATAGAGCATGTCAATATTATGGTTGTTTATCTTAAGTTTTAACATAATTTTTTTACCAGAATTAATAGCTCTAATTGTAGCATTACTAGAGTCTGAATCACCAGATGAGGAGTACGAACTTTGTGCGCTTGACCGTACTCTATATGTGCCAGACTCGTTTCGTTTAATTTTTGCTCTGCCCTCTGTGATACAGACTTTACTCAAATGGTTACCACTGCAAAGGTCGCACTTCTTTTTAAAAGCTGGACACTTTTCATTAGTTTTATGAAAAAATTGGCCACATTTAAAGCAATGTTTTCCCCTTACTAATATTATTGGTTTAAATTTGACCTTTTCCGTGTTGCGTATTGTTTTAGGTTTCTGTACAAAGTAAAAAAGAAACCTTAAAGAACGGCTCTGCCGGTCTGTCTGTCTGTCTGTCCGTTGGGTTGTTTCAATTCATAAACTACTATCGCTAGAAACATGAAATTTGGGACACAGGTACATCTCGGCATTTTAGACAACTGGACAAATTTTGGAGTTTTTACACTTAATATTTCCAAGATGGCGGCCCGGCCAATACGGTGGGTGACTAAAAAAAGTTTTTAGTTACCATGGCATGTTATACATAAATTTAAAGGTCTTGAAGTGTAGAAAAAGAATATGCAACTATTAAACTTAATGTTTAAACTTAATCGAACAGAAACCGGCAATTATCGTCCCACGCACTTACGTGAAGCGCGCCTTACTTGTTTAAATTTTATACCTATTTTTTAATGTATAACATCCATTTGAAGAACTCTCGTTGCATACGTTACTATAATATAACTATTTTTACACCTCTAAAATTACGGTTTACTCTATTTGCCTTTGGTCAATCGACAAATCAACCCACATAATTTGTGGATCAAACCATATTTATTGCTTAGTTCAAGTTCAAAATTTATACACACGGGTATACTTATTCCTTTACTTTCTTTTTTATTTACTTAAAATTATGGCACTTCTTTAGATTGTTACTCCCTTGTGTGTTTAGGGAATTTTCGAAGAAAATTAAGCTATTGCAATGGCTTCAAAATTTTTGAAAATTTTCTCAATGGAAATCTTTTTTAGACCATTCTTAATCGATTCCTGAAACATAACCACTTTTTATGTATGTATTGTATATGTATGTATCTGTCACTCCAGACGATATCTCACGCTAGGGTGCACTTAAAAAATCCAAACAAATTATAAAATGTCAATAATATCAAAAGAAAGGATGAGTCCGTTGGCCAACATTTTTGGAGTTCATTTAGGGTCAAACGTTTAGGTCAAAAGAAATATATTCTAAAGATAGATATAACTTAAAAAAAAAAAAAAAAAAATCAAATGTAAACTAAATAAATATAAGATAAATCAATAAAAGAACAAGTATGAGAATATGTACAAAAAATAATAATAATAAATTCATATCATAGATAAACTAGTTAGGGATATTTATTATATTATGTATAGTATACAACTGTTAAGTGTGTGTGTGTAAAGAAAATATGAATTATTTTGGAACATAAATATTATTATTGTTATATGGAACGAAGACAACACAAAACCCAGATATGGGTGCGGCCGTATAGGCCGATTTGAAATGTGTATCAATCTATGTATTCCTTATTATGTTTTTATGTAAACATTTATTCAATAAATGGCAATTAAATTAAATTAAAATAAATTAGGGTCAAACGAAGCATAAAACCGTGATTTCCCATTTTACCCCTCTCTTTTATGAAAATATGACAAAAAAGTACATAACATCAATTACTGTATTCTTGAAGAGCTTTCCAACAATATCTGCATCTTGAAGGGTAAATATTATTTTGACTTTGGTACCCCGCAGGATAGTACCCTACCCGTGTGTACATTTTTTTTTTTTTTTTCACCCATCAAAATTTTAAACCAAAATTTTCCTATACTATCATAAGCCGTACGTAGATTTCTTTGAAATTCGCTCATTAAGTCATGGCGCATGACAGGACATATAAAATATGAATGTCATTAACTAAATAACTATCAAGGCAAAATTATGATTAGCCCAATGTACTTTTGGGACAAAGAAATATCACTCTTCTGTTCATATAAGGGGAGTGACAGTCTAAAGAATAACATTCCGTACACCTTTTTTAGATTGTTACTACTCTCTGTTTTCTTTATGAGGGGAGGAACAATCTAAAGAATTGCCAAAATTAACTATTACTTTTCACAAACATTTATAGGTGTTGAAAAAAAATAATTAAAAATTACACTGCGGTTCAATAATTAAAAACACACAAGCTGTTCTTTTAAATAAGTCGCCACGAAATATTCTGTAACATTTAACTTAATTTTAAAATATTCACTACTCACATCTAAATTTATATTTTATTGCAACAAAACTTAAGAATCTATTCTTATCTATTTTTTAAGATGTTCAAATGTCATTAAAATTAAAAATCCTTTATAATTATGTCATTTAAGAACTACTTTGTTAAACAATATATACGACATTAAACTTCTATTTTTAAAAGAAAAAAAAAAAAAAAATACACATGTTACACTGAAAATTTTAAAATTTTGTTCATCAATTCTCTCTCAATTATTATTATTTATTTTAAAAAAATAATATAACAAGAAACAGAAAATAAGGAGCTATAAAAATGTTAATTTAGTTTGTAGTATAAAGGATTTCTTACACAGGAAAAAAATTGTAAAGGGACGAAGAAGGTTAGTTATGGAAATTAATTTGATTTTCTGTGGTACTTATATTCAATAGAGATAGAGACTAGAACTGGTCTAGTGTTGCTACTTATAAATTCTCAGGTCTTATTTTGTAGTGTATGAAGTAATTTTTTTAAAATTAATTTTGTTTTTCTTTATCTTCAAAGGATAAACGAAAAACATAGTTTTTTAATAATATATTTTTATTTTTATCTTTTTATATACAAAGATATAT
>KZ651085.1:1116733-1127785 GCA_001010745.2 Gerris buenoi | reverse complement strand
TTATTTAAATATTAAAAATTAATAAATAAATGATCATTTATAATTATAAATAATTGTATAAAATTATTAATAATAATTATGTCCTATAATATGTGGCATAACAGCCCATGTAGGGCTTATGACTGTCTTATGTATGTAGTATTATAATTAAATTGTTCAATTATAATATAATTTTATAATTTATTAATTTGAATGGCTTTATACAGTAATATGTGGTGGTGATTATTTATCTAAAGAATTCAACGTTATAAGTTTTATTGCCTTCAAAACAAAAAATGTAAACTTTTTATTTATTTATTATAGTACGACTAATATATTTATATTTTTCTCTAACAATTATACAATTTAAATCTTAAATTTATATTGTTTTATCACGGGAGTTTTTTTTATTCAGTTTAGATTAACTTATTGCAATAAGTACGATTGGAAAGTAACTCCCCTTCCCTTGAATAAAAGGAAAATTTATCCAGTGGAACGTGTCAGAGTTTAAATTAAATGAAACAGTGATATTGAAAAATCTAATACTTCTATAATTAAATTCGTGTCAAGATTTATGCCAGGATTCAACTTTTTTATATTAAAAATAAACTAATCCGCTCTGGATTTTTGAATTGCACGTGTAACTAATAGGGAAACATAAAAATTAATTTAATTGTCTATTGTAATTACGGTATATATATTCGATATAACAATTCCATTTTTTTTTTTTTTTTTTTTTCAAGATATTTATGTATCAAAAAATTAATCTAATATAGTTTAAAACCTAAAAGGAAATGTAAACAAGCTTTTGAACACTTTTTAAACGTGTTTAATGAAATATTAATATAATTTGATGTTATTCGATTTATATTAAATATAGTAGATGCCGCTTAAAACATTATCTCTTTGTAACCCAGACAAAGTGATAACATTAACCAACTGATAATAATAAGTAAAAGGTACCATCGGAGAATGTAAAACTCAAAATTAAACAAAATAATAATCAAAACCGTGTTCATTATGTACACTTTGTGATGTGATGTAAAATTAAAATAGTAATATGAATTGCAATGTACGTAATTTTATATAAAATTTATTTAAATTTCTTTTTTTAAGATCAATACAAAATAAATCTTTAGGGACAAAATTTATTCATAAATGAATGCATATGCATATAATACATACAAGAACGTTTGTTTACTTGTATTTAAATAAACGTACATGATCACGATGTTTCGAAGGGTTCATTCTTTGTTTAAAAATTAAATTTAAAACCAAAGCAAATCATCTTCAAACTTATGTAAATTTTTTGATGAAAGAATACGAATCATTAAAAGACTAGAACAAAAACTGGCTGCAATCCTTTGTAGTATTGGCGGGAGGTGGGGTTTACTTTCTGAGAAAAAGGTATTTTCAACACAACACCAGTGCCATACCTCTAGTAGGTGAAAAAAGTTCAACGATGTCGACTTTGATCACAATGAACGAAATATTGATAATAATAAACGGGAAATTGTTAATGCACTGGCATTAGATGGGCCCATTCCAAGCTATTTTGATAACACTGGTGGTTGATAAAATTCACTGTGATTACTTTAAGCGGCGTCCACTGTATTACTATGCATATGAGGAAAACCTTGGAAGTGTTTCAAAAAGGCATTATTATGTCTATCAAAGGTCTAAAAGAATTGTTTAGTTACCTTAATAATAAATAGGTATGTATAATGTCAAGTACATTCTGACACACAGACTTAACCAGGATATTCTAGAAAAAACTTTTGGGAAACTCAGGACAAGCGGTAGATTGTAGATGTAGATCATCCTTCGCCTCTTAAAACCCTTGCACGACTGAGAATGATGGAAAATGGTCTTCGACTTCACTTCAGTAGGGACATCTGCAAGTACCATGCATCCGGATACGGGTGAATAGCTCTTGGCAGAAGTTTTTAAGGAAGCTAAGGTTGTTACGAAATAATGACTTAAAAAAAAACAGTCGAGTGTATAGTTCGAGCATGTCTGTAGAATCTTCACATCGTTCACTTAGCGGGCTGGATTTTGCGATCCAAGCTATTTTGGTCACTCTAAGTGGTTCATAACATTAACCGTGATTACTTTAAGCGGCGTCCACTGTACTACTATGTACATGAGGAATCTTCTTTGAATCTGTCGGAGAGTTTGTATCACTTAACACTTAATGTTAAACATGTATTCTTGTAAAAACACATTTTTTGGTAACTAACTTATTGGCTTTGAAATTATTTTTCATGTAGAAAGTTTTATTTGATGTCTTCGACTGAAAAAATATCACGCGGCTTCGTATGAAAAAAATGGAAAGGGTGAGATAAGAATTAATTGGGTATTTTTACGAACAATGGAAACTGGTGCAAAGCTATTAGTTAAAGGCTACCTTTGTAGGTAGGTTACGCTTTACTCGTGCAGAATAGCATAACGTACACCGTATACGTATTCTCTTAGACCTTAGATATTACTACGTGATATTTTTATATTTATGTGAGAGGGTCCTTTGTAGTAGAGATATGGACAAAGCCGTGTGCTTTATTGGTATTCAAGTTCCTCGCACTATATTTTAATTATACTTATTTCTCTGTTCTTGTAATTCCTCTAGTAAAAAAAAATAAAAATAAAAATAAAATCCTTGAAAATAATTAGATTTTTGTGTGATATGTTATGACCGTTTTAATCTTATATATAATAACCGTAAGGAGCCAAAACAAATGATATACACGTATGAATACCATTTATGGGGTAAGTGTTACCATACTCCATGAATCCTGTTTTTTTTTTTTTTTTTTAAACACAATCTTGCTGTGGGGATTAGTGTTCCATTAGAGAGCATTAGTGTTCCCCAGTAGAGAGCTAACATTTATTTCTCGATTTGACTTCAAGGTATGATTTTTCTTAACATACCAAAATTTTATCAAAATTGGCTCTGTTGTTTAGGCTCCAAGCATGTATACTAAGAGTACATTCGACAAACAAAAGAGAGATATTTAAAAGTAAAATTTTGTTTTTGGACTTAAAATGTGTAAAACCAGCAAATTGCTGTGTTTAGAAAGTAAAATGGCATCTGAGTCCACGGTGGTGCGGAAGTCTAAGATCCAGCAATCATGCAGTGTATTTTTTCATGAACCCATTCACCTGATTTTTCTGCTCAATTTCTGCCCCCCTCCCCCCCATACCTCTGCTTCTCAAGGAGATTGGGATTTTGAAATTTGAAACATAGATTAAGCTTAAGTAGATAAGAGCTAAGTTAGCCAAAACCTCACTTAACACACCTACTTTCATGAGCAACACTGCTCTCATATTTTTGCCATTTAACTGACCAACGCTTGGTCAGTTTCTGGCTGAGGCATAAACATAAAACATCAGCATCATTTGCAATAATTGATTACACAGGATGCTGATTACTAATAACATAGGAGTTGCGTGGGGGTACTGGGAAAGATGGAACTCAGATGGAAAAGAAAAAGTTCCAGACCCCTTCCAAAAAAGTTAGCCTATCAAAGTAGTGACATCTACAGTGCGGCCAAGTATTTATGCCTCGATTAGAAACTGGCCAAGTGTTATGCAATACAAATAAAAGAGCAGTCTTAATGATGAAAGTAGGAGTGAAGTGAGGTTAGGGACTAAAGAAAAAGCAGACCACCGCTATGTAGACATAAGTAGTTTGATTGGCTGACCTTTTAGGAGAAGGTCTGGCCCTTTGTCTAATGTGAATTGTACGGTGCCATCGAATTTCGTACTTGAATTTGGACCTCTACCTGGTCTTTATGCAGCATTGTTTTTCTTCTGAAAATGAGGCCGTTGAAAATTCTTGGGCCAGAACTTTAATTCTGTAAACAGCACCGTACAAATTCACTTTTACCAGCCCTTTTTTCACGGTTTGGTTTTTGTTGGGAATTGATATTTAATAAAAAAATCCTTGAATGAATTCATACTAAGGCATAAAGTAAAACGTGTATTCATTCCTTTCATTTTAAATAATTGTTATTGAACTAAAGGATGAAAATCCATTTTTTTAACCATTTGTTATGATAACGTGAAACAAACGCCATCAAAAGCACTTTTAAGGGTCCTCGGTTTAAGGCCCCCATCATGTTTGCGTAAACATGATGTTTGACGTTTATGGCCTAAATTTGCCCGACATCAGGTTTGCGCAAAATGTTTGTTCGTGTATGGGGCCTTTAGGCTTCAGACCCTAAAAAAACAATATATTTACAAAAATATCACCGTCAGATGAAACAATAATTATAATACGGACTTTCAAATTAACAAAAGTCTAATAACCTTCACAATGGGCTTTGGATGACTCATATTAAAACTTTGTTTAAATACCTCGTGATCTTTTATAGCATGAGAATCATTTGACTTAATAAATCTATAATTTTATGGCGATTCAATGTTTCGACTCTGCAATTAAATGAATTCATCCTTTAATTATTATTGTCAGTTTTAAAAACATTATGCAAGTTATAATACCTATTAATTGCTTCGACACTATGGATCTATAGTCCTTGGCCTCCTTATATTACTTATTCCACTCTTTCCTTTGCCTTCCTCTACCAATCTGGGACTCTTGTGAGGCGCAGGTCTTCCTCCACATTGTCCAGCCTTCCCTCTCCTTCCTCTTTATTTATGATTTTTTTATATACATTAATTTGACTAGGCCTGCCAAATGGGGTTAGTGTGTCAATTTATTAGCTGTATAATTCTAAGAATAGACATAGTTTGTCACCACTTCTCGCAGAATTAGCTACCTATTTGTATGATAGATGAATACATATGCTGGAGGTAGGGTGGTCCGATTACCAGATGAGTTTGAGATGTAATGTTTTTAAATATCTCGGATCAGTTGTCATTTGCGTGATAACATGTGGGCAGAAAAAATAAAATAAAAGTGATAATAGCAGCTGGAAATAAACGTAGTTACTCCCTATCCTTAAGATCAAAAAAATAAGTAGGAATACTAAGGTCCTTGTTTACACTACAGTAGTCTATCCTGTATAGAGTTTTTAGGGACCTAACAACTCTTGGAGTCCGTGGTTGGCGCCGTCAGGTGCAGGACAGAGATGCTTGGAGAGGAGTCGTCGAACAGGCCAGAGCCTTTCATGGGCCGTAGCGCCATGGACTATGTTTGTATAATATGTACTGAAGCATGGACCTTACAAATTATCGTGAATGCTCGACGAAGAAGATCTAAAATGTTCTTTGAAAAAAATGGAAATGGAAGATCCGGAGCGATTTTTTATAAATGGTATAATATGGAGAACCAGGACTAAATAGTGAACTCCAAAATCTCTACTAAAAGTCAAATATTATCGATGAGATTAGGGCAGAAATTGGTGGATAGTCCACTAGTTCCAACGAACGTAACTTTAACAAATTCCAGTGGAAAGATGACCAAAGGATGTTGAATGTCAACAGAAAGCTGACGAAGCCACGGTTGGCCAAGGACAAGATGAGAAGATGCCGTAGAGGAAAATTTGAGGAGGCTTAAGAGTCCGCGGCTGGAGAAGATGGGCTCAAGAAAAAGATAAGTGGAAAACACGTTTTTGATTTGAGCAGGCGAGGGTCCTTCAATGAATGTTAAAATTGTTAATGATAATCCCAAATTATAATGAAGTACAATTTCGGTTGGAAAGTCTAGTGAAGTTAATTGTTATGAATTTTTATTGTAACCAGCTTACATTTTTACCTACAATAACACGATATGTGTTTTATTTTATTTTTTAGTACAGGTAGATGCATAGTATCTATTCTGCTCTGTTGATACTGTGCTAGATAAGGTGGCGCATTGGTGTGAAATATTAATATTCCAACTTCATTAATATTCTAGTTACTGACGGGTCCTCTCTCTATCTTGTCCAGGGTTTTTAAACTCGAATGAAAATATCAAATATGTAAATTCACATCGGAATATAAATAAGAAATGGAAAATTTAACAACACTGTCTGTCATTTTTTTTTCTCTCTGTTAAATTTTGAACTTGAAAGTAAATCGATATGGCTGGTTCTAGACCTTAACTATACTGTACCGGAATTTATTAATTCTCTTTCTTTATCAGAGCAGTTACATATTGATCTCAAGTTTTTTTATCAGACTACTAAAGTTGATATTCAAGTCTATATTTAATTATCTGGTTGTTAGTTCATTATAAATCTCTTTTCCGTCTTTAGTTTTTATTTACCGATATTTTAGAGTTCATGTTATTGATTATTTACATATAAACGAACACATTTTGATAAAAACTACTTTTTATCTGGATTTTGGTGTTTTTTAGCAGTTTGTGAAAGTTTTAGCTTTCCATGTTGTCAAAAGTGGCTTGAAAAATTATGGTAAAATGTGTACCTGACAAAAAAGTTAAGTTGATAAAAAGTGTGTAATAATAAAATAAAAGCTAGGTTTTTATCCTTTAAGGATATTTATTTATCTTCAAAAAATTAATGTTTGTAACTCATTAATATCACATAGATTTAAAAAAATGCATCGGAACCAATCATCGTTTGTAATTTTCCGTTTAAAGATTCAATACAATGCACATTCTGGATTCTGGTATTATTATTATACTTATTTTTAACTTGTTAATTTTCTCGTAGTTTATAAACTGAACGGATCTTGATAACTCTCTATGAAATAATAATTGTTTTTTTAAATGATTTTTTTTATTTGGTCTTTACAGGATTTCAACCTCACGGTTATAAAAGTCTAGGATAAATATTTAAACTTGAACTTTGTCTTGAATTTTCTTTCTTTACAAAAATTCTTTAAGTCTAAATAGAGAAACGTTTATCTTGAGCCAATTAAAGTTTATAATAAGAGATAATTTTTATGAAGTGTTTATTTTTTTCAAAACAACCTTTCAAGGTTTTCTTTACTCAATTAATCTTTTAAACACACTTATTTTCTTTTAATATNAGAGGCGCTGCCACAAGTGCCGTAATATCTAATTAGGACTATTTTAGAAGGTGACGAGATAAATGTAGACTAATAATAATTTTTAAAAAAAAAAAACGAAAATCCCCGTTATTTTCTGAATTTCTGAACACACATTTATTATTAGACTTGCCAGAGAAGCATGATTTCCTCTTCTGAATGCTACATTCTCGAAAACGGAGATGTCTTTAAAACATTGATGTAAATGTTTTATCCTCAAATCAATTTTGCTAACTTCCAATATCTGAAATAAGTTTATTTGAGCCATGTTTGCATCAAATTTTTTGTTTATTTTGAGCTGGAGAATGCATCCCTAAAATAGTGTAGTCCAATTTCGTATTTAGAGGGGGTAATTCTTTGGTATATTTCATGAGTAAAAATGAATATAAACATATGTCCGCATAAGTTTCGTTACCGATGCAAAGGGTGTTGAAATTGGGGGTGCTCGAAAGAGTCTGGGAATCTTTATTACGCGCATGTATAAAGGTTGTGGAGGTCACTTTCAACAATTAGTGAAACTAATTGTTTCACTAATTGTATATTTTTAGTTTTTTTTTGTCTACTAAACATTTTAATTTCATCTTGCGAATTAATTTTTTTTACTTTTATTTATAAAAACGTAAAATAAAGTGGTCAGGATATTTCAACTGACTTAAAATCATTGGAACATTTCGCCACATAGCACATAGAGGTTTATGTGTTAGTCACATGACTAAATTTTAAATTGTCCTTAAGTACTACTCCAAAGATCTTTTTTCACAAAATTTAATGATTTATATTGGAATCTAAGTGAGGATTATTTTGCATTGATTGTTTATCATATTTTATGTGTTTGGATATTTATGAGATATTTTTTAATTATTATTTCGGGTTTAATTTCTCTTGATGAATGGCACTGTTCTTATTAGCTTTTTAGATCTTTTTTACCTTCTCGTTTTGGTCTTATAAATACATAGACATATATAAGAGAAGTTGTTTCAGGAAAAGCGAGGTCAGCGAGCGAACTAAGATTGCCTTTTATAAATCCACTTGCGTTCTAATTCTAACATATATAGTGTGAAGAGCTGGACGCTGGATAGTGACATACAAAATATAAAGTAAGCTTCGAGCAAAAGAAATAAGATGTCTGAAAGCATCTGTTAGAAAAACTAGAGGATGTTGAGTGAGAAATTCCTCTATCGGAGTATAGCTTCATGAATTCCTCTTCACTTTTGGGTGGTTTTCTGGTGATTTGCCACACCAGGTGAAGATGTCACACGCACGATATCAAAGAAAGACTAGAGGTCAAATCAGAGGCAGAAGCTAAACCAGAGGTCAGGGAACCTCGAGGAAGGAGTCGAGTATGGAGAGACTAAATTCAATCAGAACTTAAAGGGAAAAGTTTTTACCTGTAATCTAGCTGTTCAGCTGACTTAAGACCGTTCATCATGGAAAGCCTTATCCAAACCCTCTATACCTTACCGGAGAAGAGAACCGGATTAAGGAGTAAGCGAAGTTGTTTAGGTTATTTAGATTTAGCAGTGTAACCTTTAATGCAGTATAATCCCTAAATTTTGAAACAAAATCCAACCTTTATCCTAAGTAAATGGAACCCCAAAAAGACAAAAACAAATAACCATGTTACTTAACTCAGCTTTTACCTTATTTTTTTTTGAAAAAGGAAATTATTTAAGAGTAAAATGAAAGGATTTTTCTTCTGTTGATAAAAGCGTATTAAAAATACCATGTCATGGATTCCCAGAAGACATTGCATTTCCCTTGTTACCTTTATACATTTTATCCCAAGCAGGGAAAAAGCTCTCCTTCTTTTATTCTTTTTCTTTTTCCTTTTTGGAATAATATTATTTTCTTTTAGTTTTAACCCTATATATNAAATGACCCATATTGTTTATAAGTGTAAAAGCCTAATGAATTATTTATTTCGTTTTATCATTGTTATGAATAACAATGCTAATAATAATTATAGAGAATAGATGTTCTATGTTTATTTAATTTATTTTTTTCTATTCTTTAATTGGATCATTTATTAAATTTTTTTATTTTGTAAGGTTACATTTTGAAATTCTTATACATCAATAATCTTTATTTGAGAAAGTAGTCTCTAAGATATATATGTATGTATATACTTATAGAATCCAAATACCGCTGACTGACTGATTCATCACTACATCTCTGGAACTATTCAGTCAAGACCATGTAATTTTGTAGGTAGGTTTGTCTTAGTCCTTAGATGCTACCCAAATAAATGTCCATTTAAAATGCAAATAGAACCTTAATTTTATCATGACGATATTTTTATAACAGATAGTGCTAGAAGCATTAAATTTAGAAGTTAGCTTTCTATCTCGAGAATTAATTAATTAATTCATCGCTTTTGCACCACGATAATGCATCTGCTCACACTTCATCGCTTGTTCCTCGTTCGTGATACCCCAGCCTCCATATTCGCCAGACATGG
This sequence comes from Gerris buenoi, assembly GCA_001010745.2. Classification (NCBI taxonomy): domain Eukaryota; kingdom Metazoa; phylum Arthropoda; class Insecta; order Hemiptera; family Gerridae; genus Gerris; species Gerris buenoi. The sequence continues at coordinate 1,118,394 of KZ651085.1, read as the reverse complement.
CTCCGTGTGACTTTTTCCTATTTCCAAAAAAATTGAAAGAACCCTAAAGGGCCGTCATTTTACAAGCATAGATGACATTAAAAGCGCATCGCTGAAAGAGTTAAAGGCTATGCCAGAGATCGGAGTTGAAGAAGTGTTCAAAGATTAGAAGAGGCGCTGCCACAAGTGCCGTAATATCTAATTAGGACTATTTTAGAAGGTGACGAGATAAATGTAGACTAATAATAATTTTTAAAAAAAAAAAACGAAAATCCCCGTTATTTTCTGAATTTCTGAACACACATTTATTATTAGACTTGCCAGAGAAGCATGATTTCCTCTTCTGAATGCTACATTCTCGAAAACGGAGATGTCTTTAAAACATTGATGTAAATGTTTTATCCTCAAATCAATTTTGCTAACTTCCAATATCTGAAATAAGTTTATTTGAGCCATGTTTGCATCAAATTTTTTGTTTATTTTGAGCTGGAGAATGCATCCCTAAAATAGTGTAGTCCAATTTCGTATTTAGAGGGGGTAATTCTTTGGTATATTTCATGAGTAAAAATGAATATAAACATATGTCCGCATAAGTTTCGTTACCGATGCAAAGGGTGTTGAAATTGGGGGTGCTCGAAAGAGTCTGGGAATCTTTATTACGCGCATGTATAAAGGTTGTGGAGGTCACTTTCAACAATTAGTGAAACTAATTGTTTTACTAATTGTATATTTTTAGTTTTTTTTTGTCTACTAAACATTTTAATTTCATCTTGCGAATTAATTTTTTTTCTCTACAACGGTTGGAGATACGAAAAAACTAAAAAGAGTCCTAAAAGTTTCTAAACGAAATAGACAATTTATTTTGTATTTTAGAATATAGCAGTAGCGCTCCACAAAAAAAGTTTAGGGAAAAGGGGGCATGACCTCTGACAAATATCTCCCTGTAAATTCTCATAACTAGTTGGCATGCCCAATGATGTAAGCAGCAGCAGCTGCAGTGCTCTACAGCATAATCTATATTCCAAATTTGAACTAAATGTCTCAAAACAGCATGAGCTATATAAAGAAAAAACCCAAAAAAATCTTGACATTTTAGCACTCTACAGATCGGAATCGAAGCATTTGCGGGCCTATGTTTTTTCGAATTTTTAGTTATGAAACAAGCAAAAAAAATTCCACCTTTGTATAGTACAGGATACTTAAAAACACCCTGTCTTTTTACTCGTATAGACCTACTGCAAACACAAAAATGTACTTCTCTTTTTCCCGAGATCAAATATCTCTAAAATGATTTAAATAATTTATCATTCTACAAATCATTTAATGTATTAGGAAAAATAAAGATTGATTTAGTACACAAATAAACTGTTTGAAAGCATCGTACTATAATAAACTAAGGGAAATATTCAAGTTGCTTCTCTCAGAGTCATTTACAATTTGATTTATATGTATATATGGGTGGAAGCAATTTGTCCTGTTTTGTTTCTGGTCCGACTTCTATGTTCTCTTGACTCCACTGCTTTGTGTTAAAGAGCAACAGGTCTCTTAAAAACTATATTGACATAAATCTGCATGATTTATTCCCTTATAATAATTGGATCCTTTAATATTTATTCATATTCTTATTTCGATATTTATATATTTGTCATATTGCTACCGAATTTATGTCGGATTTTTTTTTT
>KZ651085.1:1087391-1116663 GCA_001010745.2 Gerris buenoi | reverse complement strand
TATTTAATCTCTGTTTGAAGGAAAGAAAAATCCCAGACAATTGGCTTCAATCTAAGCTAATTCTGTTATTTAAAAAAGGGGACAGACTTGAAATAAAAAACTACAGACCAATAAACCTGCTTTCAGGAGTCTATATATATAAATTTAATTAAATGTGAATGCTAAGTTTACTGTTCTTAATTTCATTTATATTATTTTAGGTTATTCATTTTTTTTTCTTATCGTCGTAATAACATTAGGAATTGTGTTCTCATAGTCTACAGGAATTTTAAAGATTTATTATAGTGTAAGTCAGTATTTTATTTCCTGTTTGATCCATGCTCGTTGTGCACTCATAGCTAATACTCCTGTACAAGGTTCACATTTTTTTAGCTTGCTCTTTGGTTTCTTGTGTCCTATACATTTTTAATATTGCTGCTACAAGTATGTGGTACTTGGTTGCCCTTAAAGCTTCGAATCCTTTTTAGAAATAAAAGCTTTGATGCCTTCAGTCCATACGACTTTGGTTCATTTTATCCTCAAAGACTTGGTTTTATGGGTATATTTTGCTCCCAAGATAGGTTCTAAGAAACGTTTTATTTTTAATTCCATATTATATTATTAAGTTTTTTAATACTAGCGATTCAATTACCTGGACACTTGGACTTAAATCCTGAAAACCCTTGGTACTTCGTGTATTCAGTAATAGTTTGTCCTAGTATCTTTAAAACATTTTATCCTTTCTATATCTTGTTAAGGAGCCCACAACTCTCGATTCACTGTGCAGTTTTTCACTTGAGTCGTCACGTCTCACGTCTGAGTGGTAAACTGTATGAACTGCCTAAATTAGAGAGGTATTCACGCAGTTATCAGGCCAGCGTTACTAAATACTGCACAGTTCACTTACTTAAATGAACAGTTTTCAGTTTGACTCTGGTTCTGGTCTGACATTTATTAGATTATTTTCTATCGGAGCTCATGAACTGGTAATATCTGTTAAGTTTTGTGCTTTCAATTTATTGCAATGTTTATTACCCACTTTTTTTCGCCTTTAAATGCGCAGTAAAACTGGGTTTTTGGGCTTCTTTCTATGTTAATCTCATTTAAAACTTTTAAAAATAGAATTGACGTATTTAAAGACTTGTTAAGTTTCAAAAACCTGCAATTACAAGGAGAATGTACTTTACTTGCTTACGGCTTTTAAGCGTCCCCAAAAAATAATTACATCCTAAAATACTCACTAATTACTCCTAAAAAAAATAAAAATAAAAATAGAGGGAGGGGGTAAACACGAAAAAAGCAATTTTCAACGAAAAAAAGCAAAAACGGATTGGTCACTAACTAAATATATACTTGTACTTTTCCTCTTTTGTATATAACGCCCCTCATGATTCATTTCCGTTAAAAAAGTTGTTAACCCTTAAAACATTAACCTCTAGTATTTGAGGGATGATGTTTTGAGGGTTCCGTATAATTTCCTGTGATTGGGTTATTATTACACATATCCTAAATTTTTAAAGTTGTCACATAACGCATGCAAATTGCACATAAACGCTACTCAACGAACTTTGCCTGAGCATTGAGAAGAGGAATACATATTTCTAAACTAATTCTACTGTTTAAAAAAGGAGACAGACTTGAAATAAAAAACTACAGACCAATAAACCTGCTTTCAGGAGTCTATAAGCTATTTATGAGCGTCATTACTACTAGGATAACGAGGCAGTTAGATTTTCATTCTCCAGTTGACCAAGTTGGTTTTAAAAAGAATTATTCTACCTGTGATGCAATACTTGTGATCCAACAATTACTGTCAAAGGCTGAAGAATACAACTTTTCCCTTGCATTATTTATTTATTTATTTAGATACAAACAATTACTGTCAAAGGCTGAAGAATACAACTTTTCCCTTGCATTATTATTTATTGATTTTGAGAAGGCCTTTGACAGTGTCTACCCGGCATATATAAATAAAGCAATGCGTTCCTGTGGAATTGACGAAATTTACATAGAACTGTTAAGCTACATCTATAAACACGCAGAAATTTATATAAGATTGGAAAACCAGGTTAATTCAATATTTTTAGAGAAAGGTTTACGTCAAGGAGATGTTCCGTCGGTCAAACTTTTTGGTGCCGTGTTAGAAGAAGTTTTTAAAAGACTAGAATGGAATTGTTATGGGATTAATGTGAACGGCGAAAAACTAAATGTAATTAAATTCGTAGACGACGTAGTGCTAATTGGTAAATCAAAAATAGAGGTTAGGAAAATGCTAAATGAGCTGTCATCAAGTGCCAGGGAAGTAGGCCTAAAAATAAATATGGATATAACCAAATTAATGACTGTCAACTGCCAGGAGGACTTACAAATAGAAATTAGAGGAAAAATGGTTGAAGAGGTGAAAGACTTTATTTATCTAGGCCAGCTTATAGGAAATGAAGAAAATACTAACAAGGAAATAAAAAGACGGATTGGTCTAGGATGACGGGCATATATGAAATATAAGAACTTATTCACATCTAACATTGCAATACATATGAAAGTAAAATTATGGAGTGCTGTCATAAAACCAGTGTTATTATATGGATGTGAAACATAGACGCTTACAAAAAACAATATTGAAAAAATGAGGGGTTGTGTCACAAGAATGCAAAGAAGTATGCTAAGAATTAGTAGGAGGGAACGGAAGACAAATAAATGGATAAGGGAACAAACAAAAATTGAGGATATAGGAAGAGATATTATCTCCAGGAAGTGGAAATGGGCAGGTCATGTGGTTAGGACAGAAGACGGAAGATGGACCAGAAAAACATTAGATTGGGTTCCAATAGAAAATAAAAGGAAAAGAGGAAGACCAAAAACGAGATGGGACAAAGAAATGAGAGCATGCTGTGGTGAGGCGACATGGAAACGGGTGGCTATGGATAGAGATGAATGGAGAAGGATGGGAAAAGTGTATGTACAGGAGTGTTATTGAAAAATAAGCATTCTGTTTAATTTTAATTTTATTGTATAGTTATTGGTGTCTATTCTCAATAAGTAATTTTATATATTCCTTGTTAATGTTGGGTTTCACTATATTTATTTTGTTTTTGTTCAGATATAAGTTGATTGTTTTAAATAATTGTTAGATTTATTTTTTATTGATAAAATATATGTAGGTATATATAAATCCTATTCTAGTAGAAAATAATAGTTTATTGAAATAATGTAGACCTGTTGGTTTTATTTATGAGATTAAGCTAGAAAATATTAGAGTACAAACTGTTAATTACTGTATTAACGTGTATTTAAAATAATGTATTTGTTTAAATATATATATATATATATATGTGTGTATGTGTGTGTGTGTATTTATATATATATACTAAGCACACATCTATATAAATCCGTGCTTCTATCAGCATATAGTGGTAGCTAAATTAATTTGATAAGTAAAAGAATCTCACATGATAGGTAATGGCATAGATCTCTTTGAGGAAATGAGATAAAAAGGTTAATCCTTCTTTTTCAAAACAATAAGCTATATATCTAAAAGAAGACANTATATATATATATATATAATATAGAAATTCAAAGCCCACAGAGGCTACCACAGCGGAAGCTGATTTGAGTATATTTATAGGCCAAGATAAATATAAATGATATATATTTTAATGCTCAATAAAATGGTTTATTTATTTATTTCTATGTATTTATCTATTTTTTGAGACAACATTTTTATTTTTTTATTTTTTAAAAACCAATAGCGACATTTTTACTAAGTGTTAAAGAACGCCCAATCTATTTAATTGTAGCTAAATGTTTCAAAAAGAGAATGAACATAAAAAATCATTATAGATACAAAATTTGTAGAAAATGTTATCCTCATTAATAGTGATTACTGCTTTTTCTCTCCCATGAATAGAATTAGGCAGCAAATGCCAAAAATTATACGAAATGTTTGACTTTATTCAACATTACTCTGCATCCACAGGACTTTTGATTCTGCTATCTTAGTTTTTTTACTTGTGGCCTTGGTCCCTACAACATATTTAAAACTTATAGGTACACACTACCTTTTGCAAGCAACCATGTATAATTTTACTGGACTAAATGCCTTTTTAGCATTAACTTGCAAAAGTATTTTAGGTTTTGGCTTCTAGCATCCTTAAAGTTTTTGGTTTCAGGAAGTTCGATGCTTGGGTCTCTTAAGTTTTGTTCGTAGTGCTTCTAAGCCTATGGTTCCTACAAAGTTGAAGAGTACTTAGTTTTGGTAAAGGTTTTAGTTGGTAGTACACTCAAAGCATGAGTGTCTTAGAGCTTATCGTTCCTAGTTTGATCCAAGTTTTAGATTCTAATTCACTCTGTTTTAGTTTCAAGTGCGTATTCTAGCGAGAATATTCTTCAACTACCTTGTAAATATGAATAACTTCTTGATTACGCATATTAATTAAAATTATGTCTGAGTGTAGTTCTCGCTGTATAATTTCTTAAAATTTAATTATAAATGTAGTAAATTTATAGCATAGTTTTATGGTTGGCATTCCTTTTATACTTAATATAAAACCATCTACACCGGTAAGTTACTTTCAGTGTAAAATATTTAATTAGGGTTAATTAAATGAATTCCGTGCATTAAAGAGTTTCCTTTATGTTTTGTGTTCCAGGTATTATGAACTGATCGTTGTTTATACCACTTACTTTATTATGTGAGTAATTTTATAATTTAAGTATGTATTTCATTTATTTATAACACTCTTAAGTGTTATAAATATCACAGATAAGTCAGGTAGTTCAGTGTGTCAGAATATCACAGATAAGTCATTCGAATTAAAGCATGACATTGTGTAAAACCTGTGTAAATTCTTTAGGAATTGTATTCAGTTTCTTAATAGTTGGGAATTTGACGTGCCCTCCCACTCTATTTAAAAAAAAAAAATCATAATTATCCCCCCCCCCAAAAAAAAAATGATTGTGTTTTGACAGTTATAATGTATTTTATTGGCGTTTGTTTCACATCATCGTAATTGTATATAGTTCAAAAGTTATAGCTAAGAACAGTCATAGCTTAGAAAAAGCTTTAAACGGCCGATTATGCTGGTTAAAGAACTCGTCCGAGTTAAAATAGCTTACGGACCCTTTGTGTGTGACCCTTATGACCATTTGTGTGGAATCAACTAAAAATTTACTCTTTTAATCTAAGTTACTGAACCGATTTCGATGACAATGTCCAGTACCTATCATGCCAGTGCCTAGTAATCTCCGATAGATTAGTTCTAAATTAAAATCTTGTTCAATATTAATTAAAACTAAACCGTAATAACTAGCTATCTCTGTGCAGCAATTGACCTTGGAGGGCCAAGCTTGGCTTGCCAAATGTAATAACTAACAAGTAGAAAACACTGGACAAAGTTATTTTGTAATTGAGAAAGTTTACTTCGAGTAGTATCAAACGAATTTGTTAGTTTACCGTATAATCCTAGACTTTAAGTGTCATGGAATAATTCTGTTTCTTAATATTTTAACAAAGTTAAACAGCAATTTGTGTTGCTTAGAATGTATGATGCTTACTTGAGGAAAAAGTATTGGGTAAAATTAATCATAAGGGTACCAGCAAAATAAACTCTAACAACTGAAGGGTACAGACTGGCCAAACACTTCTCTCCAGTACCCTCTTAAATACCATTAGCTCCAAGACCTAAACCAAACATACTTCGGTTGGAAGTGGACGCATCTGCCAAATTGAACCACGATCTAAACATTATAGTGTAACATGGATCAAATTCCAGATGGTTAGGTATTCCAAAAATCAAACATAGTGAGATCCCTTGGGTTGTGGGGCACGTGTCCAATACTTCTGCATTAATAATATTACCAATAAAAGGGGATCGTATAGCCGAATGGTTTGGCGTACTTGCGACTCACCTAAAACCTAAGTCGAAACACCGAAATATTTTGATCAAATCCTACAGTCTTTAAGACGCGTTTCACACTGAGTAGTATGGTTGATCATAATAACGCGTTGAACACACATAAGTACGTATAATAATAAATTAATGATGTTATTTATATATTATAGGATTTTAATTTATTATATCTTTTTATATAAGAATGTATTATTCAGATTTGTCGGACCGACTATTTATATCAATATTCTTCGTCATCGTTAATTAATAAGGCATCTTTTGTCCTGTAGCTAAGCTTTTATTTACGTTTTAAAAAGCAGTGGAATTTTGGTGGATCAAAGGCTGGAATACAAAGCCTTATTAGACGAGACAGGAGGTAATGCTAAAGGCTTCATTTAGTACTTAGGGTATAATTAAACTGTCAGACAATGGCCTGACAGTCAACCTGCTGGTATGTGTTTAACACTTAACTACTAGAGGTAATTTCTTTCTAAAAACCTTTTACAATTGAGTTGTCTTCTAACTTCTTGTCTAGGCTTTAATAGAAAAAAGCCTTAATAGCATGTTATTGATTCTCTCAACATGTTTTATATAGAGGTAAATTATTATAATTATTTTTAATTAATTTTTTTCCCGTGTATTAGTTAAAAGTTGAGTTTATTACAAATATGAAGATGAATCTCTTCAGTCCTTGTCTGCATCATAGATCGGTAATAAATTATATAGAAATATAGATAATTAAAACGTATAGATTATCAACATAGTATAGTAGATTATCAACATATCTATAGGTAATACCTATAATATATAGAGTGACCCAGTTTTAATGGGTCAAAAAAGAAATCCTGATTCTATGGCCCAAGATGAACAGAAGAAAGGTTTATAAAATAACATATATATGCTTTCTGCAATTCTCAATAGTTTTCGAGATATTTCAATACATTGATTTTTTTCGCAAATACAATGTGTTACTACTCAAAAACAAAAAAGTTAAAGAGTTACGGTTTTTGTACCATTAAACAGAGCATTAAAATTACTTACAATATAACCCACGTATTATACTTAAAAAGGAACATACACTAATTTACAATGTAAAATTAGAGTAATTTAAAAAATTGAGTGATATTGAAATCCATTTTTATCTTGTTAACACCATAGTCACTATTAAAGTTTGAAGAGCTTAAAAAATGACTCATTTTATTACCATTAAAATGATTGTTTGAACTTGTTGAAACATTGTTTAAACTTTCACTGAAGCATGCTTAAAAAACTTCAATCTGGTAGCTGCAATTTTCTATATAACAATGCAAAAATATAAATAACAAAACAACACTTCTTAAAATAAATAAAATGCAAAGTCAATCTAAGTACAAAGAAATGTTTTGTTTACATTTGTACTGCAAATTTTAGCTACCTTATTGAAGTTTTTTTTAAGCATATTTCAGTGAAAGTTCAAACAATGTTAAGATGTTTAAGGTAATGAATGGGTAGTCTTTGGCAGGCCTTTGTTAGGCTCTTCCACGAGGTGTTGCAGTACACAGCTAGGCAGTTAATTTTTAAGACTTATTATTATAATATTAGTATGAACTATAAAAAAGTTATTAGCAATACACACATAAATACTAAAGTTATTAATGTATTAAATAATCAAAACGAAAAGAATAACTATATATAAAATTAACCCAGAATCAGTTCGAATAGATCACATTTCTATAAAACTTGCGTTCAGTTCGAATAGATTACAGCTTTTATTTAACTTGCGTTTAGTTCGAATAGATCACAGCTTCTATTTAACTTGCGATGTTTGTATGTATGCTTGTATTTACTATTAGGTAATTTTTTATTGTTTGTATATATTTTTCTATCTTCTGTAAAATCGTTTTGACAGTGTATAATAGGCGGTCCTTAATAGGGAAAACTCTGTAAATGTATACTTTTTTTTTGTAAAAATATACAAAGTCCTATGTGTTTTTTAATATATTTATTCAAGGATTTTCTTAGTGACTTAGACATGCGTAAATGACCTTACATTTTATAGAATTTAATGCTGAATCCGAACTTAACATCTGGAGAAAATTAATTTCTATATCAGCAAAAATATTACTTAACAACGGCACCGGTTTTTTTTTACTAGAAGAAAAATGTTCCTTTTTGCTGCTTTTTAAAAGGCTCATTCATGGCTGTTTTGCCTGAGATAGCATGAAAGGGTTTGGCCCATTTATGACTGATACAATCTGCATTTATAGTACGCATGAATTTGTCACAATACATTTATGAAGTTGGCTCATATTGATTTTTTTNAAGGTAAAATAACTTACTTACGGATGTGCTCTTTTTACTCTATTAAAAGCTTTTTTAACTGTTTTTAACCTTATCATTTATTAGTAAATTATTAATAAGCCAATAAATGTATACATTATAGGTAATAAAACAAATAATTCTCACAAATAACTCAAATAAAATGTAAAATAACTTACTTACAGATGTGCTCTTTTTACACAATTATAAGCTTTTTTAACTGTTTTTAACCTTATCACATATCAGTAACATCATTAATAAGCCAATAAATGTTTACATTATAGATGATAAAACACATAATTGATTAAAAAATAATAATAAAGTAAAAAAGCACTGATAAAACCCAGTGGTACATTCAATATTATGAGCCAGCCAACCTAAAACACACACTTTTTTACGTAAGTGACGTCACACTTCCCCGGCGTATTACCCTCTTCAACACAACCTTCTTCATTGAAATCTTTAAGTTTACATATTTCTCTTCCTTTTATTTATAACCTATCCCTAACATACCCATTGTGTACATACAAGACACAAGCAAGTTACCGATTAAAATAATTATTTTTCCTAAACACTGAATTGTCATCTGCCAACATCTTCTCATCTATCATTGCTTCTTTTTATGACTCATAATTTATTATTTAATGTCAAACAGCAAAGGATGTGAAATCCTTTAAGTTCAAAGTTGAAGAAACAAAAATGAAAATTTAGAGTTGAACATATTTTCGAGTTGTAGAATGAAGTAGTGAATGACACAGACATGGACGAATCTTACTCGTTGGTAGTAACTGAAGAACCTTGAGCGACACGTACTTCGGTATCTCCCGTCTTACTGCATCAAGATAAAAGCATTTTCTTGTAAGCATCACATCCTTGCTAACAGCTACATCATTCCCACAAAGCCCTCTCCTTAACCAAAATTTATATTACCTTCTTAAATATCCAAAACTCGAAAATAACACCAATATTGATTTCGAAACATGAATTGTTTCATTTGTTTTTTTATCTTTTACTTTTCCCACCCTGTGTAACATAATGCCAAATAAAACATTTTTGATCTATGGTTTTTTCAATGTAGAATATAGTCTAAGCTGTCAACACAAAATTGACATCATTTTTACAAGAACCTACCTAATACTTTTTGAAAGATGGTTACACGTAGTAGTATCTGATTAAGAATTCCACAGGATTGGGTGTTATATTCCCGCCCAAGGCGAGTAGAAACAGAGATGCCCTTTGTACGCGCCTTGATTCTCGCCCTTTAAAACGATTTTAATCTTATAGATGAAGATTTTAAATATTAGAAGTTTTCTAGTATCTCTTCTAGAAGTGTATAATTTAAAAAAAAAAAAAAAAAAGCGGGTGTAAAAAAGTGTCGGTTAAAATATGCGGCGTGGCCTAATTGAATGACCTTACAGTCATGAGACCTAAAATGCTCCCTGATGTTTGAATCGGATTTCTGTCCAGGAATATATTATATCCGGAGACATATAAAAATCGTTCTTCTAAATGATCAAAAACTAATTGACATCTTTTATCAAAGAGAAATGTCATTAACGACGACCGTAAACACTAGCGTGAATTAATAATAGCTGTTGGATCTTTTTGCGATCAAAACAATGCTATGATTTACTTAACCGTGTGATATTTGAGAATTTTAAATATTATACACTTGCTTCAGTATTAGTTTTGGACTACTTAATAATTCTAAAAATAAAAATAAAATTGAAGACAGGAATTACAGTGTGACAGCTCATTAAGTCAAGTTAAGAACTTGATATATCAAGATATAGTTGGGGGAATATCCTTGAGAGGTTTTGTACGACGAGCTACGATTTATAACTTAAGCTTTAGTTGAGTTATGCAGCACATCTTCGACTTATAGGTACGTCTATAATGCTGTAATGATTTGAAAGAATGTTATACGAAATAAATAACAAAAAATAAAAAAGGTAGGCTATCTAAATGGTACGTAAGCAAATCATGATTAGGCTTCATCATTTATAGGCAAGAGGCAACTGGTTTCGATCGTTTGACTTCTTGAAGACGCTGGAAAGGAGGAGTTAAAAAAAATTGGCCGAGGATGATTCCTCAAGCACGACTTATGAAGCCTAATGAAGAACTCTTAGATGAAGAGAAATCCTTGGTCCTTGCGACTCCATCAGGAGTCCTATGTTAGAGGTTTAAGACGCCAAGGACCTCTCTCAAGAGATAACACCTCAAGATAAGGACACTCTCGGCTAAAGGCTCTTTAAGATGGATCCTTCACTAGGCGAGATAAAATAACTGTGATAACCTCTTCTCAAATATAAATTTGACCCTAAGTGTCTTGTCTATCGATTTATTTTGTCCTTTTTTTGTAACGAATCATTTTGTGGAAATTTGTGCTAATGATTTTTTTTTTTTTTATTCTTTTAATATTAACATAATCATACGTATAGCTGAATTATTAGCAACTTAAAGCTATATAAATAAATCTTGCAATGATTAATTATTAATAAAAATTGATATTTTAAATTTATTTTAAAAGTTTAAACACTATATTTAATGCTATCGGATCTAATTTTAATTATTCAAAATGGCTATAGATATTGGGTAATTTTGGAATACACAGATTGTTGTCTGTATCAATGCATTCGGCCTTTTGTCGTTGTTTGTTTCGTGGAACTTCTTGTGCACGATCCTGTAAAAGGTTTAAAAAGATTCTTTGAACATTTACATTTTTAGAGCTGGATTTTCTTAAGCAAAACTAATTTATTATAATAATCTTAATGACGATACAGTTGAATTCACTTGTCACAATTGTATTATTCTGCATTAAAATAGTTTAAAGACCCAAGTGCCTATTTTATTTTTTCTTTACACTGAACATTTGCCAATTTTAGATCTTCTGGGCTAAAATAAATAAATTTACTTTTTTTACACTTAAGCAACTGTGTAATATGTTACAGATTTACAGTTTTTTGGCATTACAGTTGTGTAATATTTTTACTTTAATTTATTTATATTTTAGTGCGTTTTCACTGTGGGTAATTACGATAATAATTATTGCTATTTTTTTTTTCAAATCTTCTTTCACTTTGTTTGTTAACGGTTCTGTGCTCGCTGTTTAACTAATAAATCTTTAGTATATTTTTATAATTCGTGATGTTTGACTTTTTTTTCCTTCTATTATTAAATTAAGTGAACAGGTTTATGTTTATAAATATAGAAAAGTTTGTAAAACCGGTGTTTATGTCGATATAAATCATATTTTTTTGCGTCACTATCTAAGTTATAAGTAGCTTTTGTATTTTAAGAATTTAGATTTTTTTTTTTAGAAGTGAAAGATTTAAATTATTTATCTATTTTAATTGTGTAATTTGATACTTCAAAAAAAAAAAAAAAAAATTCGACGTTAGTGTTCATCAGCTGTTTAAACGTGCTCACCCGAATTGACGCCATTTCACGTATGCAGCTATTCCTGTACCTATTTACTCGTATGCACTGGTAGGCCCATGCTATAGGGGGGAGTTTAACTTAGACTTCCTGCGTGATAAGCGGGTATGCTACCACTAAGTTACCAATGGCCCCAAATTCTTAAGTGTACAATAATTCAAGTTCAAAGTAACAGTCCAAGCGTGTCAGTTATCTTTACACTGTTTACTAATATTGAGTGATTCGAAATGCGAGGTCAGTTTATTAACTCGTATTATAGGGTTTTATTTATTTATTCATTTATTTTTTTAAAACAAACAGAAGTCACTTCTATTAAGTTATATTGTAAATTAAGAAGTGTTTTTTTAAGCATTGTTTATATATATATATANNNTATGTATATATATATTTAGTATTGACATTATTCTAGTTTTATGACTTGTAAAACATAATGAAAATAAAGATATTAGTTACCCATCTACCTTTCGATGTTAGGTAGACCCTAAAAAAATGTCCTTAAATGGAAATAACCTAAGAACTACTTTCAGATCGAGGTAATGTAAAAGTAATTTGCTACAAGGGATGTTTCATTAAGCATGTGAATTTTAACAGTTTTTATTTGGTTTAATTTTATGATTTATATTTTTTAAACAAAATAAGTTATAAATTAAAATGTGAAGGTTGCAATTAAATTGAGGTTATAGAGATAAAGATTACGGTCAGGGAATCTCAGAATAAGTAGTAGTAAAAGCCAAAAGCGTAATTTTTTTATTTTTTTATTTAAGTTATATTTACTAGTAATGTAAAATATGATGGTAGTAAGGTATGATGGTGCTTCGCAACAACGGTCTAAAAAAAGTTCTATCTAGGAAGTTGGAACTTTTCAAATCAGAAAAAAATTGTTCTACAGAATGACTACAATGTATCCGTAACCTTTGATAAGCTCTACTTTTTGAATGGAGGGGGGAGTGCAACACCAGAGGCTCGACGTTAGAACACCCTCCTCCCTCCACCTCTAGTTAAAGAGGGCTGGTTCTACTCATTAAGCCGCGTATTCACTTGAGCATTCGCCTCGCATGAGCATGCGTTTTCCCTGATTTGCTCAGGTATGTACGGGGCGACCTGAATGGATCCGCATGCCTCAGCCCGTTCCAAGGGTTGTCGGTACTTCAAAGTGAGCACTTGCTCGATTCGTGCTCAGTGTGTACGGGAGTTGGGACTTGATCGGGCCGAACAATATGAGCCAACCCCCACCCTCCAGTTTTTACTTTGTCAACTTGTCAAGTCTATATTCTGTTGTCTTCCTGTGTTCGAACCAGGAAGGTCCGAACACGGAGGCTCATTGCTCATGCGGGGCGTGGTCGTACCCCCCCCCCCCCTCCTCTTGTGCCGAATGACAACGTATGCTCATGCGGGGCGAATGCTCAAGTAAATACGCGGCTTTGATCAGTAGTATTGTATAAGTATTGTTTATTATAATATAGATAGATGTCGGGAATTTGCTAGTTGTTTACTTACCACACCTTTTGTTCGTTATAAAGTATTAGAGTTTAGAGTGTATAGAATTAATAGGAAGCACATTGGTTGTATGAATAGGAGATAGCGGAAACACGGTCAGAGGTAAAGTGAAGCAATGCGTAACAACCTGGTGTCATGCATGGTTCGACAAGCTTGGACTAGTCTCTTTGCTATCCATACTCTTCTTACCACCTAAATACCAGTATAGTCACTATTGCATTCTTACCTTTAACTAATAATCAAGTTAAAGCAAAATTTTCTTATCCTTGAGTGGAGTATTAATTGTGAACTAATTAAAAATTGAGGATAGCGGAACCAGTTAAAATTAAAAATCCTAATTTTGGACTTAATGTTTCGGAAAAATTAATTTCCTTCTTCAAGTGTGTAGTGAATTCACCATTCTTTTTTGAAGCTTTTTTCCCGAAACATCGGTAAAACCATAATTTTTATTTCCCTGCTGATGATTACCACCTCGGCCACCCCCGTCCCTTTGGTGTTGCTTTATCATTCTTTTTGAATTCACTCAATTTACTGACTATCTCTCCTCTCCTTCCTTTTTAACCTTGCAGTGCTTGGAATCACTTTATCTGAAACTTAACTTTGATTTTATCTTCTAATTTACCAAAGGTAACAATGATCGAATGTTAAGTGTGAGCATCAATATAATCCTTTAACTTATCTACGCTATCAACCAACTACAATCCACAAGTCAGTTCCACCATCTATCATAATCTCATCCTGGATCTGTTATCATATCCCGAATCTCATCTTCTGGGCATGTAAATATATTTTAAATTTCATCAGGTAGTTTAAGCTCCAAGCGTCTCCACAAACTACAAATGACATTGAGATATTCTTTAAAACTCACTTTTTCAGTCTCAGAGAACCTTATAACTTTAAATCCATCACACTCAATTTTCAGTGGCATCAAAATACTTAAGCGTCATATGCATTGCGTTAATGAGAAAGTAATACGGTTTTTTACAACACGTTAAGCTGAAACTTCAGTTTCCGTTTCAAATTTTAGGTCAAAAGTTGTTAAATAATTTCAATGAGAATACTCAAGATCAAACATTGTTTTACAAGTAAATACCGATAAAAAGAAATCTCTCAACTTATTCAGTTATGTATCTTGAAATCCTCCAGATTTGTTTTGCTAAACCCTAAACATGGACGGGACCCATATATCTTGTTCCTAATTCTTAGACAATTTTAATTTAATGTTTTATTATAAGTATAATTAGTAAGGAAATTTTGCTAGTTGTTTATTGCTTTTAGGGTAATGATGAACTTACGTGTGCTTTTTTAATTAAATTAAATTTGTTTTTGCTCACTGTCTCCTTTAAAATAGTTGTCCTAATAAATCTACAAGTAATTGAGACCTTGTGTGCATTCTTTATAGCAGAGGTATTAAGCAAAATTTTGAATCGCCTTCATCACATCGTTCACGGCTTTTTCATGTTTTCTAATGCCCCAAAATGGTGTCGTTTGAGGCGGGTCTTCAATCTTGGGAAAAGGATAATGTGCCATTGATATTAAGTCAAGTGAATGAGAGAACTAAGGAGCCACAGTCATGTTTTTTTATTTGCCAAAAACTCATTGATCACCTCAAACCGTCTACGTAACTCAACTCTTTATAACAGAATAGTTAATGCACATAAGATATAATATGTGCATGGGCTTTGAAATTAGAAATATTTAAAAGCAGTTATACATCTTGTTTTATTTACTATTAGATTCACGTCAAGTTCATAAAATAAAGTTGAACTGAAGCTTATTTTAAAATTTAAAAAAAAGAAAATTCCTTTCCGTTTTATCGTTACAAGAAATAGGTTATGTAGAAGTATGTTATCTTGATTAAAACTAAAATATTTAAGAAACAAATTTGATTTAGGTACCTTGTTTTTTAAAAACATTATCTTTAAGCGTTCATTAATTTTAAATTGCGTAAAAAATAGTTATTTGTGCACCTAGGGAGTAAAGTAAGCCATTATTCCCTGAGCGAAAAAGTTGGTTCTTGAGGCGAAGCCGAGGGAATTAGAGTTTTTCATTCCCTAGGCGCAGCCGAGGGAATAACACTAATTAGCTAGATAATTATCGCGAGGGGAATAATGGCACTTTACTCACGAGGTACATACAATATTTTATCTTCAGTAGCTAGTAAATTCACATTTTCGTCCATTGCACAGTTTTTACTTATTATTTTAATAAATAACAATAATTATTAGCACTTTTAATAGAAAATATAAGAGATTCAATATTAAAAATAAATATGAATTGGAATTAAACTCAAATAGAAGGTTATTTAGATGCAGGTTATAAACAAACATAAACATGATCGTAAAAGCAGTGATGCCAACCTGATTTTAACAACTTCATTACAATAACCATTCATTTTCTACTATTTATAAAATAATTAAGTTGCAATCTTTACTTTTTCGCCCTACTTTTTACTTTTTCTCCCTACTTTTTGATTCAGGGAAGAAAAGACCTGCTTTAGTCCCTCTAAACTAATCCAAAATCTTAGTTTTTTCTCCCTACTTTTTGATTCAGGGAAGAAAAGACCTGCTTTAGTCCCTCTAAACTAATCCAAAATCATAACTTTTTCTTCCTACTGGAGATAAAAGTATTTTTCTTCTTATAACAGAACAAAGAGGTAATACCAGTTAATATAAACAAAACATGAAATAAAGAAAAAAAAATCNTGAACTAAACAGCTTAACTAAATATTAAGTGTGAATACGTGTAAACGCTTTCTAACAATTAAGTCACTTAAAATTAAGTTAAAATTTAGTTAACCACTTAACAACTTAATACGTGTAAATCGGCCTTTATTTCCGCCATCTTTAATCTTTTCTTACGTATTTTAATAATAAATCGCCAACTCCTGCTCTATATTCTATTGTTATTGAGGTAATAAATTATTTGTGTTAGTGAGTTTTCTGGAAATTTTTGTCCTTAGACTAATATCTTAAGTCGGTAAAACCATAGAGTCCTGTACCCCCCCCCCACTCTTTATATGTTATTAGATTAAGGGATATTATTACTTCTATATACTGGAGAGATAATATTCCTTTTAGACTAAGGACTAAGAGGTATATTATAAAACAGACAAGGGTGAGAATGAGAGAATGAGAATGTATTGGGGGTAGAGCAAATCTTAAATTTGAGATTTTGATAGATAAGAGTCCAAAAGTCAATGATATTCAACATTTGATATTCAAGATTTAGTTTATAAATAAAATATATAATATTATAAAGTCCAATAATATTCAAGAATTTATTTTACAGAAAAGTGTAGATCTAGTTTATAAATAAATACTTGAAGTTAAAAGTAAAATATAAAATGAATAAATAATTTGTTTGAGTAGTCTAATGACTAACCTTATATACCTACATTATACATTAATATTTTTACCTTTAATTCTTAGTTTGCATTAAAATACTAGTATCTCTTATGGAATTTATAAATATTTTTGTTAGAATTTACATTTAAATTTATATTTTACCCTAGAATTAGTTGTTTTTTAATGTGACCAATTTCTTTTCAATACGATATAGAATAAAATAATGAATTTTATAAAGTTTTTCATCTTACTTTGTGTTTAAATTCAAGTGTATTTTATTTATTTCGATATAACTGAAGGTGAACGCATTATGATCATTCTAAAGTACTTTTTTTTAATCTTAAGTGTGCTTTGAAAGAATGCATTTAAGAGATAATGCTAATTTTATTTGATTTCGTGGAATAAAATAATAATCTAGACTTCTTAGTCTTTATTGGACTATTTCTTAATTTGCTCTCAAGCATTAAATTGTTTGAAACAATATAAACTTATTTCTAATTTCGTCTATTTTACGGTCGAATGAATTTTAATTTAAATTATTGCTATATTACGTTGTTTCAAAATGTTCGTCTTGGTAGTTTTTAGTTCTTTTCTACGCTTTTACTCTTTACGAAAATTCTAATTAACACAGGCTGTTAGGTATTTTTTTCTATAAAGCCTAGACCATATATCAGAGAGCAAAACCTAAGAGGGAAGGTTATTTTCCACTGAATTTTCCCTCATTTTCTCAGGGACTAAGAGTAGCTGAGCTAACATTCTGTTTGCTCGTCTTGCTTCTACAGTCTCAAGCTTGCTTTACTCCTGATTAATTTCAATTAATTACTTCAGGTTTAAAACAGTTAAACATTTGGTGAAGGGCAGGGTTTTCCGAGGGCTCCGAAATTATCCGTGGCCCTTTTCATCCCTTACTTTAAAATTTGTGTTTTATTACTCTAAAACCCTTCCGTCCCGACTCCAACCTAATTTTAATCAACTCTTGAAAAAACAGTGTTAACATTTTCGCTCGGTTTTTTTTTTTTTCAGTGTCCCTTGTTTTCTTTACCTGATTAGAAAGTTTAATTAATTGCTAATAAAGTTTATCTCTTTCTAATTAACAGTAAATTAGTTAGCATTGCAGTCGTGTAGTTTGTTTATTAATTGGTTAAGCTAAAAATTAATTTTAAAATTAATATTATAAATTATTATTTATAATACATACTTTTAAATTTATTATTATCAATAATCATTTATTTTTTAGTAATTTTAGATTATTTGTTTTTGTTCTATTGGTAGTCCTAAAAATTGCCGTGTCTGTTGTGAAGTTGTAGTGTGTCGGCCATAATTATTTAGCTTCTGACGAATATTTCCATAAATGTACTTTGCTAATCGTTAATGAAGTCTGTATAAATGTGTTGGGTGTGTTTTTGATTTAAATTTCGGTTAGTTTTTCTGTTAAATACAAGAACATCTTGTTATTCTTGTAATTCTTTTTTCCGTGAGATATCTTTTTGTTGTTGTTGTTGTTATATTATATCAAGTGTTATTTAGTTTAAAATTGATGATTTTATTTTATGAAAGGATTACGAAGAACATTTCCGACGGATTGAAAGTCCACAGCGCATTTGAAAGGTACTTCATTTTAATATTTATATTGTTTAAGTTTAACAGGTTTATTTCTTTCTACGCTTATGATCGAACAAATTTAGTTATGTAGTTATTTATTTGTTTATTCAATAACAAACAAACAAATGTTTCTTGCTAAAGTCTGGGTATTTTCGTATAATTGAAGTAAAGCGATTTATAATCGAAGTTTAGTTTGTTTATATTTGTAATTTAGTTGAGAATTGTATTAGGGGTAGTACACATAGAATGCTATGAGCCGGAGAGGAACACCCTATGTCTTCATATTGTTATCCTAAACTAACCTTCTCATTTGTAACCTCCCCTCTCCTTAATCTTCCTTTTCTCCTAAGGCCGATTTACACGTATTAAGTTGTTAAGTGGTTAACTAAATTTTTAGCGACTTAATGCATGTAAACACTGAATTTAGTAATAAGTTGCAAGTTAAAATTTAGCTTGCAACTAAACAAGTAGAATAGAAATTTTTCTGTTTAGTAGGTGTGCGTGGCTAATTACTGGACATGCGCATTTAGTTAAATGCACAAGTTTGTCGGAATCTCGCTTATAGATTTGCAGANAGTTAAATGAAGGTTTGTAATGTCAATTTTACAACTTAATGAATGGTCTATTACCCAGTAAATATTTTTTAATTAAAATGTTAGCATTTAAAATTAGCATTAATAATTTTTAAATGCTATTATTATTTTACTTCCTTTACCAGTCGTACGTAATAATTTTTTAGTATAGTTTTTTTAGTTTAAATTTCTTCTCTACGATTATCACCCGCTATTTCAGCTGTCCAACGCTCTATATTTCACCTTTTTTTCTTTATTTTACATTTATTCTATTTATTTATTGTTTCATTCCTGGCTGTGAATTTAATAAATTGCACATTTTAATATTTAATGATTGGACTTCTTTGCCTCATATTTATTTAATGTTTATGTCATTCTAGTGTTTGCTCATTACAATTTTAAATTCTGTCGAGTTTTTGTTTCTGCTTCATTTATTTTTAATTATTATATGGAGCGAAGCATTGAAAGCTACTAATAGATTGAAAAAACAGTTGTTCAACTATATTATATTTGGATTCTAAGAGAAATTAATAATTTGCATGATTGTAAGAAAATAGTGTGAGATTTTTTTTCTGTGTTTCCCTATTTATGGTGGCTTAGATGGAGTATTTAAAAAAAAAATTAAAGCAAGTACGAAACTTGAGCTTTTATTCTATTCAGAATATTTGTTTTGTTGTTCAATTGACCTATTGATATAATGTATATTAGTTTTTTTAAAAAAAAAAAGTTAGGCGTCAGAAACTGAATTGATTAATTCTGAAAGGAAGAAAAATTGTAATTAAATAAAAAAACACAATCATGGCTAGCCGGCTAGCCCCGCATTGGGTTTTGTAATTTCGCAATTGTTTAGCCTCCGAAATGGAATGCAAAATGTATGCTTCTACCATTAAAAAATTGCAACGATTACCTAAAATAAAATGCAACCAGTTATTATATTTATGGTAACGCGATAGTCGCTTTTTGGAATGAATTACCATAATAGGTATCACCTGTATACGCATAATAAAAAAGCACACGCTCTTCAGCTATGATCTTGCCTTTCTATCTCTCTAATGCCTTCCTCGTTTCTTTTTGATATCGTACAATGTCTGTCAACCTAACTGACGAATCGTTTAAAAATTTTGACATGAAAAGATTAATTGATACGAACAGACTAATTATAGAAATTTACAAAAGACCAGCAATGTATAGTAAGATAGGAGAATAATTATAGGACTACAGTGGTCGCAATTTGATAATAAGACTTTAGTTTGATTCAGAAAGAATAATCTTGAAAAAAATGGTTACAGATAAACGCTCTATAACTGAAATAAGACGAAGGCAGTAGCGTTCCTACGAAGCTAAAGAGCGACTAAGTGGATTTCATAAAACCCATTGTGAAGCTAAAGAAAGCTAGTGATTTATTAGTCACTGCGTGCCCGCAAAAATGAAATCTTTGCGACTGTGAATCAAAAGTCGAAGTTTGTTGTAAATGCCAAATGAATAAGCGGGAATTACGACTTTTACATAATATATTATTATATAATAGCAATCATAGAATAACATAAATAAGACCTTACGTGGTATAATCATTGTAATCTTAACTCATATACCTTTTTAAAAGCCTAAATTTATTTCTAAAAACATATCTTTAACATTCCATATGAAAACAATGAACAAATAAACCAAATATAATATACATACAATTGTAATAAATTAAGCACATACAATAGACTTATATGAACAAAACAAACATTAATGTACGTATTTAAGAATTGTTCCTGCGCGTTATAATTCAACAAGATGTAAATTTGACAAAGTAGTAATTCAAAACAAATTAATGACATAATAACGTCATTGTGCCGAACAATACCCCCTCCCCTCCCTCCTTTCTGATATGATTTATATTGTTTAGGGACTTTTCTTACTGTTATTGTTTACCTGATTATTACCTTCCTATGCCTGTTCAAAAGTCCGTACATGGTGGCTCATTGCTCATTTGGGGCGTGGTTGTGCTCATTCGGGGAAAACTTTTTTCATCTTTACCTTAAACCGTCGCTGAAAATGACATTTGATAGTTAAAATTCATTTTTTGGTCAGCCATTTGTTTTTATTCAACCAGTTTGATAAATTATTCTCTCTCTCACTCTTATTCTTCAAATAAATTGTTTACTACTTTTATAAATTATTTCATTTTAAGCACATTTTTTGTGATAAGTAAGAATTTAAAAAGTTTGTTTAAGCTTGATCTATAACCGTTTTAAAAAAAAAACAGATAATTCATANTTGCACTTGATTTTAATCGAATAAATACATTTTAAAACAGGGTCAGAACATGTCAAGGAAAATAAAGTTAGGCCTCTCCAAGGGTACTTTATATATATATATTACATAGTGTTTTTGTTTAATGTGACTATGTTTAAATGTCTTTTTCTTGTCAACTATGTATATATTATTAGATTTTATAACGACTTTCTTGCTTTATTTATAATAGCGTTTATTGTTAAAAGAGAATTATAGCTCTTTTAAACAAAACTCTTCTTTTAAAATTACATTTTTTTTCTAATACGATTTTTTGTGAATTCAAATTTGTTTTAAACGCTAGGTTATAAATCTGAGAAATTTGTCTTTCTTGCACTACCATTTTGGAAAAATAATTCCAACTAAAAGTTGGAAATAAATCATCGTCTTGAACGGAGGTAAGAAGAAAACTTGTGAAATCTGATTTATGAAATGCTGACGTAAACTAAAGAGAAACCTTTTCGGAAAAGGGTCTTTAAACGACAATAGAATCTCGCATTTTAAGCTTAGAGTACTAAGTAGTTTTAGTCATTTGTTTGTTTTGACTGATCGTTGTTTGATATAAAGATGCTTAGATTCTAGCTTA
This sequence comes from Gerris buenoi, assembly GCA_001010745.2. NCBI lineage: Eukaryota > Metazoa > Arthropoda > Insecta > Hemiptera > Gerridae > Gerris > Gerris buenoi. Next base: position 1,095,176 of record KZ651085.1, on the reverse strand, counting down.
GTCGTTATTAATTTTTCTCTTGTTGCTCGTTGTTGAGATAATGTTCCTATTTAAGGTTTCTTTATCTTGTTAAAATGTTCCTTATTAAGACATTCCTTTTTTAAGATGTCTATGTTTAAATGCTCTTCTTTAAGATATTACTTTTTTAATATATTCAGGTTCAGTTTCTCAGTAAGACTTGCTTTTCTATAATGTTCTTATTAAGATGTTCTTTTTAAGTTCATAATATCCTTATTACATTTTCTAGACATAACAATCCTTTCTCTATAACATCCCTCGTTGAGATGTTCTTTCTAAATATGTCCTAGTTACAATATTCCTTGCTATAATGTTCCTCGTTGAGATGTTCTTTCTAAATATGTCCTAGTTACAATATTCCTTGCTATAATGTTCCTCGTTGAGATGTTCTTTCTAAATATGTCCTAGTTACAATATTCCTTGCTATAATGTTCCTCGTTGAGATGTTCTTTCTAAATATGTCCTAGTTACAATATTCCTTGCTATAATGTTCCTCGTTGAGATGTTCTTTCTAAATATGTCCTAGTTACAATATTCCTTGCTATAATGTTCCTCGTTGAGATGTTCTTTCTAAATATGTCCTAGTTACAATATTCCTTGCTATAATGTTCCTCGTTGAGATGTTCTTTCTAAATATGTCCTAGTTACAATATTCCTTGCTATAATGTTCCTCGTTGAGATGTTCTTTCTAAATATGTCCTAGTTACAATATTCCTTGCTATAATGTTCCTCGTTGAGATGTTCTTTCTAAATATGTCCTAGTTACAATATTCCTTGCTATAATGTTCCTCGTTGAGATGTTCTTTCTAAATATGTCCTAGTTACAATATTCCTTGCTATAATGTTCCTCGTTGAGATGTTCTTTCTAAATATGTCCTAGTTACAATATTCCTTGCTATAATGTTCCTCGTTGAGATGTTCTTTCTAAATATGTCCTAGTTACAATATTCCTTGCTATAATGTTCCTCGTTGAGATGTTCTTTCTAAATATGTCCTAGTTACAATATTCCTTGCTATAATGTTCCTCGTTGAGATGTTCTTTCTAAATATGTCCTAGTTACAATATTCCTTGCTATAATGTTCCTCGTTGAGATGTTCTTTCTAAATATGTCCTAGTTACAATATTCCTTGCTATAATGTTCCTCGTTGAGATGTTCTTTCTAAATATGTCCTAGTTACAATATNAAAAAAACACTATTTAATCTTAGTCAGTCAGCTTTTTAATTACTTAACACATTTAACTACCAAATAAGTTAATTTTTTAATCATCAGTTTATGCATGCATGTATGAACCTTTTGATTAAGCTTTTGTAACGAGAAACGTATTCTAGTTGAACCAACAACTTAATTAAAGCATTATCCTTGAAACTAATCGTTACATGTGTATTAAAACGAACGAAGAATTTAGTTTTGAAGGGGTAATATTGGACTTTGAATGGTTTCTAGGTACAGTAAGTGGAGGAGTACACGTACACCTGACCTGTAGCCGCAGGTGTGAGATATGAGCGGTAGAGCGTAATACTGAAGCTGCTTGTAGGGGCTTCCAGTTCATAGCTCGAGGGACTTGCCCTTGATCCTTATCTCATACTTAACTACGTTGTGTCTTTAGCTCTCTCTATTCAATCTTTAATCTTAATTCAAACCACCAGCTCTTTCGCCATTCTAATCTCCGAATTCGTTTTCCATTAGATCAACTTTGTTTTTCTAGATGAGTGTATTGGAGTCAATTGATTCTAAAATCTATATCTATTTTATAACTTTTTACTTCAAGCTTATACTTATATTTTGTAATCGGTCAATTCATTTTATCAAAAGATGACCACAAGTGATTGAAAGCCGGCTTGGCATTGATACCATAAATTTACTTAAGTGTAGAGACGTCTTCCAGAGAGCCTCTTATAATCCAGGAAATGAAGGAAAAAAAGAAAAAAACGGAAATTGGTATACCTGATTACGAGGTGCTCTTGCCAACCTTACTAAAAATGAGATGATATTAAGAGCGAAATGATACGCTCCGCCATTTTTTGGTTTTTATTAATATCTCATCTACCAGCTAAAAAAAAAGTTCGCCAATTAGTGAGGCACATAGCTACCGTTCTATTTCGTATACTTTATTGTTCTTATGCTTTTACAACCTATTATTAATAAATTAATTTAATCTTCCCTCCCCCCCCCCCATTTTTTAAATCAGAAAAATTGTTTTGCTTTTTTACGTTAATTACTTACTGTATTAATGTAGCAAAATTTAAAGAGCGTAGACGGTTGAATAAGGGCTAAGGTGTAAGTAATTGTATGTTTGTATATTATTTAGTAAGTTTTGCGAGAAAGAAAGTCAAATGGGGGCAGAGGTTAAAATTTGTATGCGACCTACAATAGGTTAATTATGTCCCACCATTTAAAGTTAATTAAAATCGGATAAGTAGTTTTTACTATATGTTGGTTCCCAAAAATTGAGCTACAGACCGATAGACACAGAACCAAAAATGTTCCCTGATATGAGGTGTTCAAAGCGATAACCAAGCTCCCCAAGCTTATTTTGGCCCTAACTTAAGTTTGGAAAATTCCCCCTCTGTCATTACCTTTTGATAAATTTATTTACTTGCTATACTTTCAATCTGAATCTAAGATGCTAAAAGTTGTGGACATAAAGAGAGACGTCTCATTATTGATGTAACTTTATTATAAATAGCTGGGTTTCAGCTAATAGAGGAATTAAGCGACTCTACTGCTCAACTTGAGAATCTAGAAATTATCGTTCTACCCAATCATAATAAAGTGTGGTTGATAGTAGATATTCTAGTGTATTATTTATATTATTGTTGTTGCAGTTATCACTTGATTGTCGATACAAGTAAATCTTAAACTGATCTATAGTTCTAACTCACTTTCTGAAGCCTAAACCTCACTCTCCAACCCAGACGCTGTATCTCCTGTGTAAATTTTGGCTCATCTCCCTAATCTTTATGGAGTACATCACGCCACACATCTCGTCTAACTCTCCCTGGGTGCTAACGTCTGCCTATATATTCTCTAGTTAATGTAATTTCTAATTAATTTTTCTCTTAAAACTCTTTCCTTCTTCTTAGCCAAAAAAACTTTTATATTATTTTTAACACCTTTTTTTTTAGAAAAAGGCTGTAGTGTATTTTAAAACTTTTTTTTTCAAAGTGGTCTTGTAACGGAAATTAATAAACACATGTATATAAAGTGGAGTAAGACATAGACGTCACACCTGTGTATTTTGTTTGGAGGTCACCTTAATTTAAATCTTTACCTGTTCTCTAGTACCTTGCCAACATCAATCTATCTTCTAGACATCTTCCTCCCCATCTTTCCCCCGATGCAACGAGTACAACTTTAAGAGAGGAAAACCCCCAATTTCTCAACCTCATTTAACTGAAGGAAGGCCATCATCGCCGTTTTATGCACTTCTATCCGCTAACAAGATTTTTTTTTTTTTTGTGGCAGACTTTTTTTCATATGGTGTCAAATCATTTAAACTTTTAGATGCTTTTGCATGGACAAGGACAGTTTTACTTAATAACCTTGACCTTCTGTTTATTTAAGATATGTTTTTAATCCTTCCTCATTTAATGAAGGTATTATGATTAAGAATTAAACATTTTATTAAATTCACACGGTTTAAGATCTCTTGGATCCGTCGTTAATAACATATTAATTGGAAATCAAACAAAATTATAATTAATTCATACTTAAATAAAACTTACAGGCTGTTTAATCAAAAATAATTTACATATAATTATTGTCTAACCTTAATATATATATATATATATAAATTACAATTGGATCATAGTAATTTCAGTTATTCGACTGTTTTCTAAAGAAGACGTTTTTAATAAATTGTCTGATTGTAATTTGCTTTAAAAAATTTATTTAGACTATTATATAATATTTTAGATTAAATATTGTATGTGGTTTATTCGAGTGTTTAAGGTCATTTATACACGTCCGTCTAGCGAATATAATATTATATGTTGAGGCGAAATTGCATAGACTCTTAAAAATTTATTAGACAAAGAAGTTAATATAAGACAATAATATAAGATTTGAGAAATAATGTTTATTATTAGTAATAATATAAGTAATAAGTGACTTTTTAGTGAACAATCAAATCGTTGAAATAATAGGAAGTGAGGCCTACAACAATGATTCAAATATTAGGTTAAAGGAAACAGAATCTTGCCGAATAGTGACCTACTATAATAAAAATATGTAGAGGAAAAAGTTTTGCCGGAGCATTCTTGAAATTATCTCTTTTTTTACTTATCCATCTTATATTTTACTTGTAAGGTTGACGCTCACTATACCGGCCCGAGTTGGCTTGGTACTAAAAAAACAGATAGTAAAAAGAAGTAAAGCGGATTCCATCAGAAAAGTTCCGTTTCCAGCTAGACAGACTCGGCAATTTTGTGGCGTCGTAAGATTTCTAAATTGGGTCGATTCGGGAAGGTATAATGTGTTCCAACTTTTAGGGTTATAACGTCTCTTTTTGTCCTTAAGCCTCACGATCAAAGCACCATTAGGTTAAAAGGACAAAAAGATGTATCTTTCATCTANCAACAGACACGTCACTATAACTCACAGGCCACCCAAACCACCCGCTTCTACTTCCACAAGTCAAGGTAACAAACACTCTCGGGTGTGCTGTCCTGTCAGGCCCCAACTTTAGATAACAATGTCAGTGCTCACAGAAATAGTATGGGAAAAATTTGAAAATATGACCTCTCTAAACAGCGCTTAAATGCATTTCTGAGGTAAAATTTTATTTTAATACTTAGTCACAAAAGGGTTATTTTTGGCTCGATTATATGGTGTAGTTCGTTGGCAAACAAGTATGAACACAAGTACATTTTTAAAAAAAATATATATAATAAAAACTTAAAAGTATAGTTATTGTAACACAATAAAAGTTGTGTACCTAACTAATCATTCCCTTTGTCTAAAAAAACCTTTAAAAAAATTCGTTCTTGAGAACGAAAATGTATCACAGTTTGTTACGTTCAGTAAGCTCGGAAGCAAAAGGAGGATTTTTAATATTTTCGTTTTATATAGCTACGAGCCGTTATGCCCATGACGGCGTTTCTATTAAAAACTAGGACATTTTGGTGTGCCGAAAACTGTTTTCGTGAGACAAGTTGGCATTTAAATTCCAAAACCGGGACTACTTCGGGACGCCTGGCGTCGTCAGAAGTTAATTTTTTTGGGGGGGATGTTGGGGGGCCGGGGGTCCTCCCCCCGAAAATTTTGAAAATATTACCTCTCAAAACAGCGATTTTATGCATTTCTGATATGAAATTTGGTAGTCTTTGCCAAAAAGGTATGATCAAGGGGGGGGGGCGGTCGCCACCCCCGCCCCCCCCCTTTAATCCGCCACTGACTCAATATGATTTTGAGTGTAATTCATGCTACGCTTATGGGATTTATACCAGATGCTCCCGGTGTTAAGCCGCGCATAAACGTGGTGGTATACCTGTAAGAAGTGATTGATTTGTAATAGTACGCACCGGTATCTCTGATTGATAATTGTTGGTTTACAGATTGTGGAAGTTTTATTTTTTATCAATGTTTTTTTGTTTATTTTTTAGCAAGTATGAATGCAAATGTTGTATTCACACATTATAAATGCACTGAAAAGCGTTAAAACAACGTTTTAAATAGGCAAAATTTCACAAATTTTTGACTTCAGGGTCATAGTTCCGGAACCTCTATTTTAACAACTCAAGCACTGCCTGCAAGGTAAACTCAGGAAAAACAGGTAAACTCTACGGAGCGTATGCGCTATTATAACTGCGCAGTTATGTCACAACTTGATAGCAAACATACTCCTGTTTACCTGTATAGGTACAGGTAAACCGCAATTAGTATGGCCGGCTTAAATTCTCGTAGTAATACTTACATTTTATACAATGAAGCTTATATAAGCATACAGGTGGGTCTGAACAACCTAACAGTTCTTCACTTATATATAGCAGTTCCATACCTGGATTGTATGATTCCCCAGAGTAACGGATGCTTCTTGAAGATCGTAGTTGAGTTATAAGATTGTTTTTTTTTAAATGAAAAAAAATTGATCTTTTATTTTGAAAACTGCAATCTATTTCTTTTTTAAAGTCACGATGTTGAAAGTTAAATTTTTTGGATGGATGTTAAATTGAGTGAATAGTTGGACCGTGTTTGTTGTCAAGTAAAAGAGTTAAGGGGTTCATTAACGTAGGTTGTTTGCCGTTTTAGCAACAAGAGAGGGTTTAGTTCTCGGAGTAGGACTTAGAAACTAGTCCTAATGAAGGGGCCCGCATGCTTCCTTCTCAAATAATCCAAATGCTTTAAACCCAGTCCATGATAAGTTTAAATAAACTTGTATACTTGTTAGAACATTGCAAATACCAGTGGTTGCACACAACCAAACTTACTTCTTTTTCTAAATGTAGAGTCTAATTCCATCCCTATAAAATGTAAATAGAACAAACACCTGTTTGTATATTAAAAGTTGTTCTACTAGTTAAAAAAAAAATGAATAAAATAAAAAAATGTAAAAAACTTTTCCAGCTAGAGGAACAGTTAAATTTCACCGTCTAGTTTTCTAAAGTTTTTAAAAATGGAGTGGGAAATTTTCCAGTTTATTTGTCTTTCAATGAGGTTTTGTTGGTAAGCCTTCTTTCTCCACAAGTTTAAACTTACATTTAAAAAAAAATATTACAGAGATAACTCCCTTATTTGCACGGAAAAGCCTTTTTTATGGAATTCAACGATACTCGAAACCGCTGTCTAAATTTACACAGAAAGATCCTCCTTTTAATAGCTCTCACACTCTTCCCCTTAGAAAAAAACTCTTAAATAAAATTACATGCGGGTATAAATTACACACTTTATTAAAATTACAAATTTAAACAACTTCGAGTAAACTTAACAAAACCGCTCATTTATTCAACGACAAATTATATTTCACTTTGTAAAAACTTTCTTATACAAAACAAAAAATAAATAAATCAAAGTAAAAAAAAAAAATACACAGAACATATTTTTATCTCATTACAAGTAGTATAGAGAGAATGAAATGAGATGGCGCAAATATTCCATTTTGATACATTTATGAAATTACACGTTTTAACGGGGGACTTTAACTTATTCCAATAAAAGTTGTCTGTGGAGAAAAATCATACTTCAAGGGTAAATTCAAGAAATTAATTTTAGCTCTAATTTAATTTTGGGGTGCTACTCCCCAAAAATTCTTGCAAGTAGTTCGGATTTGCTAATTCAAAAATTTTTCGCTTTTTCTAAAAATATCTAGTTTCTGATGTTTAGATATTACAACTATATTGTTGTCTAGTTACTAATACTAATATACATAGTACATTTGAATAAATATTTTCTACTTATTATTTTCAAATTACTTATAACGTTCATTTTAATAAATATTACTACTTTATTATTAGTTACTAATAACGTTATTTTTAATCAATATTACTAATTTATTATTATCTAGTTACTAATAACGTACTTTTTAGGGTTTCGAGGTCGTCCTAGAAACCCTTATGCTTTTGGTAGTTCGTCCGTCCGTCCGTCGCAACTTGGATTATATCTCCCAACCTACTGACGCTATTGACTTGAAATTTGGTATTTAAGTTAAACTTTTTTGCCCAAAAACAGAAAACCTATTGCGAACTTTAACACTCCAAATTTCTGCGATCTGCGATCAATTGCGATCACCGCGCAATATTTTACATTTTTTGTAATTTTCAAGTTGGG
>KZ651085.1:1053759-1067630 GCA_001010745.2 Gerris buenoi | reverse complement strand
AATTCCTCTTTTTTTCCACTCTAGTGACGTAAAGAAGAAGAATTCCTCTTTTTTTCCACTCTAGTGACGTAAAGAAGAAGAATTATCAACTTTACACACGATTAGCGAGTTTGTTTACATTTAACATAACTAATTTGATGTTTATTTAATAAAAGTAACTGTTTGTATCGAGTTTTTTTTTGGGAAAATCAATGAGTAATTTAAGTGATTATGAAGAATATGAGGAGAATAATACGCCTTCCGAAATAATTAATTCGGCACAAAATACAACTAACGTAATGTCATCTTTATCAAAAGAGAAATACGAACTTACGTACAGGAAGTTTATTATTTTTCCTGTATTTATTATTAAAATCTAACAATCGTAGATAAAGTACGGTACGCAAGTCGTGCGAAAACGGCATTTTGCATTGCTCGTGTGGTTTTACTACCCTCGCTGTCGCTCGGTGCAAACTACACACTCGCATGCGAAATGCTACTTTCCGCACTAGACGCGTAATGGACTATTACTAATAAATAATGTAGGTATTCATGTTTCACTAAAAGACTGGTGTACGCATAACAAATATTATCATTTGAACATGGTTCGTGGTCTAAAAGGACTGAAATCCTCAGATATCACCAAATATGCAAGAGAACTAATGAGTTCTTCAGCCTGTTGTTGTTGTTGTAGATAGGTGTGTACATTAAAAACCCTTTTTTGGAGTGAAATACTGACAAAGAAAATAACAGCATGAACTTCTTTTTTAATTCACTTAATACACCCAAAATAGAAAAAAGTTATTCTCAAATTATTTTCATAAGTGATGAAAATTCTCATAATAAAGATTACTTTTTTAAGGGAAATTATCGGATCGATAATTTCAAAAAGGGATTTTTTTATTATTTGTTGATATATGTAGGTCACACTTTTATTTTTATTGAAATACTCATATACTGTGATCGCTAAATGTACAGTAACTGAAAGCGTGTTCTTATTTCTAAAATAAAATAAATAAATAAATATATATTATTACTTTTTAGTCTTTATCACATTATTAGGTCTTATTACCCCTATTCTAACCTCAATTAGCAGTTTGTGGTCGTCGATAATGATTTTCTGAAATTAAATTTTCTTTTCGCATCAAAATAATAGAAAAATAATTATATGCATTAAGAAGTATAGAAGCTTATCTGGGTAGTTGGGAAGTCTGTTAAATTCAAGATAAAAGATTTGTCCCTTACGACAGTGTGAAGTTAATTAAATGTGTATTTTGGGTCATTTGTGACTTGCTATTTGTAATTAGTGGAAGGAAAAGATAATCGTAACTAGTGTAAAACATGCGGTGAGTGTGGTTGCTATCATATTATGCACTTCCATATTTTTTTAAATAGTCCCCATTCCCCATGTTCTATTATCTCGAGAACTCGATTTTTCCTGAGAAAGTACCATTTAAATAGAGTAAATATATATTTTTTTAAAAATTAAGGTATACGAAACCATTTTCGACAAGAGGAAAATTTTTAACTAATTTGCATTTATTGTTCTCTAGTAAAAAAAAAATGAAATTAAGTTAATCTATAAATTGCCTCGGCAAAAAGTATTCTAAAAATATATTTTATAGGTATTATCGAACTCAGTTTAGTCAGCGTCTGTACTCGCTACATACCTAAAATGCACCAACATATTTAATAAAAATTTAAGTGAACACAAGTTACCTAAAACGTGCTAGTCCATCAAATTATCAAATAGTATTAAATCTAATATTTACTTCGTGTTCGTGTATTAAAAATTAATCAAATTTTCAAGAAAAAAATGTTCTTGTTTGAAACTTTAAAACTTTGAAAATGTTATTTTATATTAAATAAAATTCCTGTCTCTCTTCTTCATCGAGTAAAATCTTTTTCAGAAAATATTTGAAGTCCTATTTCTCACTTCCACTAGTGAATTTGAATGGATTGACGTCCCCATTTAGCTGGTAATGTGACATATGTTCCCGAGTCGTGCTACCACTGTTGAAGCTGATGAAATTCAGTTGTTAGTTTCCGTAAACTTTTAGTTATATTATGTTTTTTATTGCAGTTTCAGATTTTCTCTCTTGAACGTTCGGAGAGATACGTAGCTATTGTTATGTTAGGTTTTCTCTCTTCTTATTTTCTTAAGTCCATAGGTGACTATTTGACAGGTGTCAACTGTCCAATATTGGTTGTGGATGTTAACAGTGTCCTGTCTGGAGGTTGTTACCTATAGATGGGTTTTCCACGAGGGAACCTACGTGGTCCTCATGTAGTCCCTTTATAAACTTATTTCTAACTGACTTCTATCATATTTTGTGTCAGATTCACCCAACCAGAAAACTAACTGCCAACAAACTCTTAAACCTTTTTACTATACCTCATTTCATTTCCCACCAAAAATGTTGTATTAAACAAACTAGAATTGTGATAGGGTAGTAATTTTAGGTGGATATAACTCAAATAATAAAGTAACCCGTTATATTATAAAATAAAACAATGGTATATGTATTATGTTACTAGGCTGTGAAGTGAGTTTTTTTCTTTACCGAGCGAAGCGAGATTATATTTGATAATATTAAATAAACTAAATCAATCAGATTTCAACAGTTTTCCCTTTTTTTTAACTACTCAATGTGGTATTAATCAGTTAGTAGCTCCAACTATAAACTTTATATGGCGTATGTGACTTCATTCCACCCAATATTTATATAAATAAGATTAAGTGTAAGTGGCATAATCAATGAGCTCAGTATTATTATGTTCGATTCAAAGTGATCAATCAAACGTTTTAATGGACGTTGGAATTTTAACTGGAGGTATGTTATAAATCAATTAGTTTAGAATTTATATATTTGAGATTAAGCAGTTTATCAATTAGTTCATTGTTTGAATGATGGAATTTATAACCGACTCCTGCCGTAAATCAAGCGGCTGAGTTACTTTAATACTTTTAAACTTAGCTGATTATTAATTGGTTGGTCTGTTAAATAAAAATAATCGTTAGAAATATTTGTTATTGATAATTAAAAATTTTATCCCCAAGTGTGTTGATAAAAAAAAAAAAAAAATGTAAATTTTAATATAGAATGATAAAATTACAGAAAACTTACGTGGTAACTATTTGAAATAAATCAACAATACCAAAATTGTATACCAACCTTCTAATATAAAAGTAACCCCAAAGTTGATAATGAACTTCTACCGTAAGTTGCCGCATTTTAAATAAGTATTTTTTTTTTTTTTTAATTTCTTGAGAAACAAACTTATTTCTTTTAATATTGCTTTCCTATAAGTGTTAGAATGTTTAGTACTCCTGTCTTGGTGGCGTTGTTACTCACATCTCACATTGACCACCATAATGAGCTATGGCCGCTCTCCACCGGTCTCTTTTTTAGCACTTTATGGCTAAGTTATGTCTCGCAGAGTCGTAGACGAACTGTGCCGACCGCATATACACAAATATCCATATACATTGACACTAAAATATCAACTTATACACAAATTACTAGTTTGATATTAGTCTAAACCCTGCCGAAAGGAATAGTTACTGGATTATTACCTTTCTCATGTAACACACTGTCAACAAAACATACATCAGTAACACTTATAACATGTAAAATTATGTAGTTGTGTTAATCAATAAAAGATTTAAAAAAAAATGATATTAGTCAGACACTTTTTGCACGCTATTTTCTGGACTAATTGGTCCCCAGACAAGAAAATCAATTGACTTTTCAATTATAATCTGACCGCATTAACGATCTGCTTGTTTTGATTAAAAGTGTGAAATATGTCTTATAACCATGGGATTCGAACCAACGAAATGTTATTTTTTTCTACGTCCCAATTGCATTGAAAGATAAATTCATACAGGGTATACAGATCGTCCTAATTACACCATCACAAAGTATATCGGTAACGACCTTGATTGTGAGTGTTTAAGAAAACAAAAGATTCCCTATAATATTTATCTTCCTTTAAGTATTAGAAGGTTTAGGGTGCGGTACTAAGGGTGAAATACTAACCAGATCGACCGAGAAGTAACTGGCGTGTCCGGAATCACCACCCTGAAATAACCGATCTCGTTTATTCGGTTTCAACCGGAGCGGTTGCAACCGGTTCGACCGTGTTTAGACTACGGTTTGTACGGTTAGTTAACCATAACGTTACCTTCGTAGCGCTAAATTTAAAATTTGAAAAGATTGCTTACTTCACCGTGAAATGATTTTGTGAAATTGTGTTTTGTTGTTTTATTTTTTATTTGTTACTACTCAGAAATTGTAAAAAATATATCATCTTGTATTCAAACGTCAGTATACTTACAATAGTTTCACAAACAAATCAAAAACACTAAAATGTATTATTTTTGTAATTTTTATAACCTGGTCCATTGCTGCCTTTCAGAAGACACCTTGACATTTGTACTATTTAAAATTTAAAGGGACCATGACACTAACCACTGCAAACCAACGGACGACCGACCGTTCTACCTGTAGGTGTTCCACCTGTGTCAGTGTCAGTAATTCCGAACACTTTTAGCATTTCTTTGTTAGTGACAGATAGTCACCAGCAAAAAATCCTAGGATTCAGTCTTAGCCCTTAATTTATAGATTTCCTGATGATAACCGGTTTTAGGCTGAGCCTTGAAGTTTAGCTCCTAATTCTGGTAGCATATTAACAAAGCTGAATTGGAAATTAGAAAATTCTTGGTTGCAAAATCAATATCAGCAGTGATGTTTATGATTAGTTTGTCTTCGGTATTCTTGATTTGATATAGATGCACCCTCCTATATGTTGAAAAGATCTATTTTTGTATTTAAAAGAAATAATTGACGTATTTGCGGATGTGCGGACGTTTCACAGAAAAGCAGTTGTTTTGAGACTGATCATTGTTTTTTTAAAGAGTTGAATATTATTCATAAAAATTCTAAATGAAGATCATTGAGTAGATTTAATTAATGAATAAAAATCGCATAGAGATGAAAATTCTATTTTTTCTAGTAAAAAAAATAAAATAAATTTACATTTTTTTAATTCATGTAAATTTTCTCATTCTAAAATACAATTTATATTAGTGAATACATTTTATCCTAATACTAAAGTTTATAGTTATACTTATTTATGTGTGTGTGTGTATTTTTATTAATGAATTTATAAAAATGACATATGTTTGGTAGATAAATAATTATAATAGTTAAAAAAAAGAAGAAATATGAAAATACATAATTTAAGTTCTAATAATAATATGATTATTAATTAGGCGACAGTTGTCTAGTTTTTTGTATAAAGTGCGGAGGTGTTGTTAGGAAAAGAATAAAAAAGTAAATAAAAAATATAGGAGTAAAGCTTGATTAGTCTTGCAACAGTGAGTGGGAGGATGACGTAATTAAGTTCAGTTGGTCCGTTTATCCGCTAGAGAGAGTTCTCTTGTTCCGTAGGCCTGACGATTTTAACTGTTGGTTTGTTTTTCTGTAGTTTTCATTCACCAATATGCTGTTTTTTTGAACAGAGAAAGCTTTATTTTCTTTTACTCCAGATTTAAAAACCCCACCGGGTGGTAAAAGCTAGTAAAAAAGAAGAGGGGGTAAATTTGTAAGTGAGCCAAGTCAAAAAGCCAAAAATAAACTTTAAATTTTGGCACGACGTTCTTCTTCACATCATAGTCTTGTCCTACCTGTTCTTGGCTCAAAGGTAGACGGCATGTCTGCCAAAATCCAAACCCCCCTTCCCATCTACTCACAGTCGTTCTTAAAAAACCGAAGTCTAAGTTAGATGCCAAATAATCACACGGCTTTTTTCACAGACATAAACATTATATAAATATTAAAGAAGTATACACACAGAACAAAAGAACGAAAAAAACTGCAAAATATATATATTTAATGGATTATATCTTACTCGAGGAGGTGAAATTTTAGAATAATACTTTAACAAACGGGCAATCTGACAACAGACGGGTTTTTTACATCTTGCATTGACGTCATAATATTCTATAATAATAATAAATTAAAAAGAACAAAATCAATTGATGCACATTAAAAGAAAATTAAATTCGTTAAATATTTTATTATCAGATTGAATTTATCTCAGCATTCAAAATTTGATTTATTTAAATTTATACACACTTATGTTAATAAGTGTGTGTATGTAGGTATAAATAGGATTCATACTTTGGTCGCCATTCAAAATATTGAAAAGAATAAGAGGTTCCCTTACGATGCAGTTTCCTTTTATTACCTTGGACAGGAATCTTGTTCAGCAAATTCAGGGAAACAACCTTCCCTACTTTACCAGCATTCATATTAGTGTATCGTTATCAGCGATAACACTGATGTTTGCTAATTTTCCAAGGCAAATTCCCTTACACCAAGAAGCTTGCATTTTTGAAAATATAATTAAGTAGTTTCAAATTATATAAACGATAAAGAGTTTTAATACTTCTCCATATTTACTATTTTTATCCAAATCATTTTTATCGTGGCGTGACCGAGTGTTTAAATTACTTACCGCGTGGGTGCTCGGCCATCAATGAATCATGGGCGGCACGAAATCGTGGGTTCGATCCCTCGCCGTGATGCTCTAATTTAAATGGCTCACTAATGATCGCATTATTCTCGCTTCAACGGTACATTGTACAGAGTTATATGATGTGTGAAGTGGGTGGAACTCTCTACCCTGAGGCTTGTAAAAAGAGCCTAAATAAGGCCTACTAGTAAGTAGTAATTGCTAGGTTCGAACAAGTGGTTCGTCCTTCCCATCTAGTACAAGTAATAGGACCTTTACATACTAATACTACAATCGTCTTCATTTTTATTACTGTTGAAATATTTAACACAATCTAATATTTTTTTGTTTTGTTGTCATCGGCATTGTTTTCTTTTTACTGACTTATTTTTTTTTATTCTTTACCATTGATATCATAATCTATGATAGACCCTAATAAAAATAATCTATTACATTTTAAGTAAAAGTACTCTGGGATCTTGTTTTTTGTTGCTTTTTTTCTCTTGAATTGATGAGGATTTTTGACTGGTGTGGTTTGGGAGCTGAGTGGTGTCTCCTCTAAATTCTAATTATATCCCCTCTCTTTTTGGGGGGAAGAGGTATAAGCTTGATTAAAATATAAATAATTAATCAAATACCTGATTAAAATTGAAAGCAAAGAGGGCTCTTCATCGGCGTCATTTTGATCCGGTTTGGATATCCGTATTATGTCTTGGGAAAATCGGGTTTTCTCTTTTTCTATGTTTCGTCAAAATTGTTTTTTTTTTTTTTCTTATTTAGTGTAACCCCTCTTCTGCTTTATGTTATTAAAAATTAAAAACTTAATTAAAATTGGGGGTACCCTCGACTTGGCCTTGGCCCCTGTTGCGATGCTCAAGCTTCGTGACACTGAGTTACTGATTATACGAATAATAACAGTAATAACAATAACATTGTTAGTTCCATTCAACAATCTTTATATGTCCACAGTATTTTCCAATACGTTTCAAGTTCACTTCCAGTCTGTTAAAAGTATATTATGATTGAAGCAACTACAGGATTCTGGCGATAATCACTCTGTATAAAAGATACTAAGCAGTGTAAAGCGATGATCGTAAATGTCGCTCCAATCACAACGTACCTTAAAACTACTAAACTGATGTAAAATCAATTATGAATGCACATTGCAGAAATTATTTTTAGCTTTAAATTTAGAAAGAATATATTAAAACTTTAGAAACGTTTTTAAGATTTAGGAACGCAGCATCGTTCCGCCCCGCCAAGGCAAAAAGTCAAAATTTCACAAAAGCTGCCAGTGTATGTATACTGTAGGTGACGAACTATGGTTTTTGAGGGTCTGCAGCGTGAAATACGTACAAGCTACCTGAATAATTTTTTAATATCTTTGAAGGCCGTGTCCTGTAGATCAAAAATATAAAAAAATTGTCAAAATCGGCCAAGTAGAAGTAGAGAAAAATAGGTTTGAAAATGGTAGTTTTGATGACTTCTTCTTCTTATTCTTATTCTTCCTTCATTTTATATTGACACGCCTACAGCCTAAACTACTGAACCGATTTTATTGAATGAGGGCTTTTTGGATTCGTCTAGAACCCTAGTACATTCCTAGATCAAAAAAATTGAGATAGCTCATTCCTAAGCAAAACATTTTAGCGTTGATCCACCTACAGTAAGGTGGGCTCTAAACAGTTTAGATTTAGAGAATCATTCAAAGGAAACTCCAGAAAAAGTTCACAGTTGTCACAAATGCCAAGATATACCTTTGTGCCGAATTTCAGTTCCTAGCTGTAGTAGTTTATGAATTGAAACATGCCAACGGACAGACAGAATTATTATACAAGGTTTCTCTTCGTACTTCCTAAAGATACCTAAAAGGAGGAAGCAATTAAATAAATTAGACACTATTGGCTTGTAAAGTATTATATCAATAAATTACGTGATAGTATGTGTCACACTAATTGGCAGTCTATTTTTTACATTAAACTATTCCTATTTACAATATTTCCTGTTTCTAGGATTGCTAGAATTCAATAGAGCAGTGAGTGTCAAAATAACAAAATTTTGGGCTCATATATTTCATGATATAATATAGGGTGAAATTTTAATTTGTGGTTATTTTTAATGAACCCTAAATAAAAATTAATTTTAAATTAGAGTTCAGGAGGTCCAAATTGCCCTAAATTAGTTCCAGTAAAAGATTATACAGCTGTGCTTGACTTTGCGGGGCACTGACGTGTCCAGGCAATAATTTTTATTCTTAATGTTATAATATAGTTTTAACATTTTCAATTTAAACTAGAATAAAATATAAAATTAAGAATAAACAATGGATCACAAAACAGCTAAGAAAAACTTGAAATTATGTAACCGATGGTTCTTTTATCACTTTGTAAACTTTTATCACTTTAGTGGACTTTTATCACTTTTGTCTGACCCTCAATCTTGACGTATTGGATAGTTGATGAGATGGGCTGACCTCTATCACTAATTTAGTGACTTCTCTTTCTCCCTGCTGACAAGTAAATCCTTCTGAAATGCGTACATTTTGTATGAAGTCAGGCCGTCATTAAGCTTTCCGCCTGATATACTATGGGCAAGCCCTAGGATCCTAAATCTGTCATAGTCGATTACAGATTTTAGATTTCTCTTGATTTGACCCTCCAAAAGCTTCTTTGGATTATTCAAAGGATTTTTCCCTTTTTTTTTTTTTTTTTTTTTTTCCATGGGGGGCGTGTTGCTTAGAAATACATTTTACAATGATCAATGATTCAACCTAGTCAATTATCGATTACNCGTTTGGTTATTCAAAGGATTTTTCCCTTTTTTTTTTTTTTTTTTTTTTTTTTACATTCTAGCCATTTTGATTAGTATTTCTTTTTTCACTGATCAATGATTCAACCTAGTCAATTATCGATTACGGAAAAGTCCCTTTTAAAATGATAGGAATGTGAACAGTCTTTCATTTTGTGTGGCGCATATACTTTCTCGCGTCTTATTGTTTGACTAATGTCACGTGATATTTGGGTCTGTTTTGATTCCTAGTGTGGTTTCACAATTGTTTTAATTCAATATTAACCCTGCATAAATGGTTAAAATTAATATGTCCAGATAATGTTCAAAAAAAATCTTTTGGTTTATGATCGTTTTTGTCCAGGATTTTTTAATATCAGGGACATAATAAACAAGTTTGATCTTTTGAATAATACAACAATGCTTCCTTTACCGTTGGTGCTCAGAAGATAAATCAAAAGCCAAAAAAAGAAGTCTACTTTTGATAGTTCTCTTTTATTAGTGTAGGTTTTACGATAAAAATAAATTTCTTGAGTTAAAAAATATTATTTGGAGTCCAAGAGAAAAGTATTTCGCCTGGAGTACTGATCCGGAAGCAAATTTAGCATTGGAATATTAAGTTGAAACAAAATTAGTAAAACCCATATGGACGGATATTGAACTAGGAGTTAATAAATTTACACAATATAGCTTTAATCTAATAATCAAAATAATCCATTCACTGTGTTACAGTGAACTATGTTCTTTTATTATAAGTTATTCCTTAGGATGAAGCAACATAAAGTATGAAATAAATTGATTTTTTTATAAGAAAGGAAGTAATTTTCTAGTAAATAAAGATTCAAAATTATTTTTTATTTTTTAAAAAAAATTATGTAATCTTCCCTTAATTTGATTATATAGGAAAATAAAAATGATTTAAGAGTATTATACGACTAAAATTTACATTTAACATGTCAGTTCTGACCCTAAAAAAAACCTCTTTTGTCTTTCGTGAATAAAATTGTCTCTTAAAAAAACGAAATTCGGAAAGACAAAATATATATACCTATATTTTGTTTCTGACAATATTTTATAAACTTAAATTCTTCATAACATCATATTTTTGCTTTTAAATGTTTAAAAATTTCATTAAATTTAATTGAAATAAATACTCGTAATTCATATATCTATAGGACCCTCTTGGGTAAGTAATTTCTTTCAAATTTTTCTACCAGTCTTAGAAGTTAACAAACGACAATAGAACTAGACCGAGAAATACACTTGTAATTATAAAGTACTCAATTAGTACCTGTACTTAGTACAATCAATTAGAAATTCAAATAACTAATTTAAACCTTCCGTAGTATGAATACTACCAAAAACTTGTAAAATTGAAAGTAAATAATTTCGAATACAGTTCTTAGATAGGCGTTTTGACCTATCCCGGTCATTATCAAGCCTGAAAACGATAATTTATTTATGCAATATAAGAATAATACACATTATTATAATATTGCACTGGTAATCAACAGGAGGAAATACACTATATAATATACAATTATGAAATAATATACCTTGATACTAAATAATATTCTTCTTTTTTTTTTAGCAATGGTAAATTTTATTTATTTTTTATTAAACATTTGTGAAATGTTTAATAAAATCTATTGAAATTAAAATATTTTTTTTTAAAATTGGATGAATGAGAGCTCCAGAGAAAAATGTATAAAACTTAAGAGTCGTATATTTAAACCCTGAGAGATCTAGTCTGGCTTTTTCTGCAATGACATAAAATGACAACATAAAGAGTATGGAGTGTTTAGCAAAAAAGAAACTGAAATAATAAAACCCCTTTCAAAAAATACAGCCGAGCATCCCCTTAATAATTTAGTGGAGTGAATGGCTTGGTGGAGTTTCTGTAGATGGGTTTTTTTAAATTTTTAAAATTGGACCGAGAAATTTTGTACAAGAAGCTTTTTCCTTCGATATCAAATAATTTAAGTTTTTTTTATTATTTTATTTATTTTTATTTTATCAGGAAACTGTTGCCAAAAAGAGAAAGGTAAAAAAATATTGCAGTACGTGGTACGTTGAGTCTGTTAAACTGGCAACCCGAATCATCTTAGAGTGCTTTAGATTAGAAAACTATGTTGTTTTTCTTTTTTCTTTTTTTTTAAAAAAATAAGCCAATATTGATACATGTTAATTTTAAAAAAATTAAAAGTTGCAAAAGCGGTGTGAAGTAAAAATTGGAATTGGTTCCATTCGCTTTTATTCTTCAAAACGAAGAAAAGCACGTTTTAGCCATGAAATTGTTTTACTAAATTTATGGTGTTTTTATGACTGTAAGAAACTATGTTAATTTTTTTGCTCAAATCTTCAAGTTTAGATGAGTTTACATTACATTGCTAAAACTAGTAATGTAAACTTCTATAACAAAATTTGTTATACTTACCTTGTTTATAAATGGCTTTAGAGGATCAAATTGTGATTCAATTTGCTGGGAATAGCAGATGTTCGTATTAGAAGGTTTAAATACATAAGTACAGATAAATTAGGGAACTGGGATAACGTAAGCAGTTAATGCCAGCTTACTGGTGAAGTCGGCTTAATGTTAGATTAAGTACGAAACAGTTCATATAAGTCTTGAGCTTAATAGGTGTAGGAGATAACTATGCAAGAGTCAATTTCAGCTTCCCATAGTGGTCATTGACATCCTACGATACGCATAAGTGGGCAAAGTGCATTTCACTTAACTTGGTCCCATTAGCTATTGCATTCGAATCCACTGTTTATCGTGTAATGCATTTTGCTGTTCGTTTTTTTTTAACCTAACTCTTTTTGGGAAAAAGGAAATCGATTTGGTTTGCAATTTGAAATCAAATCAAAAGCTCGGTTAAAGTCGATCGAGACAGATTCGGAACGAGTACGTCAGATCTGGGAGTCTGGCAAGTTGGAAAGGAGGATGAGCGACGTAACGCTTGAGCTGTTAGACTCGCAGAGCGTATCCGAGCCCATCGTACTGAAGCTCTCTTGATTCCGTAGACTTCAAACGAAGCCGATAAATTCATCACCAAACTGTGAGGCCAATCCCTCTCCGTTTAATCTACCGTCGACTAAAGCGATTTGTTACATCGATATTCAATCATTTTTATTTTTTTCCTCCCCAAATAATCAATTTCACCTTTCATTAACATCGCTTTGCATAATTTGTTAGTCAAATAGTGCCGAGTCAAATAGTAGTCGGGGAATTAATCTTCTTCACAATTTCGCAGTTTATCGTTGGTTCAATGGACAAATGAATAATTATGTATTTGAAAAAGAGTTCAAATTGATTTGTGTTGATAAAAAATAAAGAATTATATTTTCAATGATTACGAGACCGTTAAGTGGACCAAAAGGATATAACCGTCAATGCTCATGAGACTTAAAAAGCAATATAAACCCTTGCTTATTGAAAGATAATAGCGGTAGGATCTGCGGCCAACATATAAATTAAACATGACATGAGTATCAAAAGCAAAATATGATTATCAAATTTGAAATGTATAGGTAACCCATATCTAGTGATCCTAATCAGCAATATCATTATTAAAGAGAAAAGAATATAGACAGATAAAAATCCGCTTAAAAAAGCTTTAACTGGTATTTTTATCCGACTCTGAGGACCTTATATTTTATAAATTAATATTACAGTTGTCTGTAAAATAAATTATTTACTTTTAATCGTATAATTTATTTTTTAGCTATAAACGAAGGTTTAAATTGATTATGATGGATGAATTACAATATTGTTTTGTCATTTATTTTTTGATGACAGTTTTAATGAAGATGAGAAATTACAAAAAAAAGTATAAAGATCTGACATAAAATAACGAGGAAAAATATCTCTAGTCTTGAAATTTCCTTTCTGTCCTTCTAAGAGTTGGAAAATCCTAATTAGAAATGAGGATAATGCGTCTTGGCTCCTGCGTCCTATCTCAAGCTTTTCCCAAATTGCCTTCAACTGGAATAAACGGGAGTCAGACTCAAAAAGATGAAAATAGCGTTTTTGTCTCTGAAATTTGTGTCATTTCGTTTGAAAACCGACTTTCGTTTAGCAGATATCTCAGGTTTATTACGACTAAGACTAGAAAGGATTAAAGGCTTTGGATTTTAACAAATTTAGAAGGTGGAGAAAAAAGCAAACAGAGGGTTGAAATGCTAAACTTTTTAAAAATTTTAATGAGGTTGGTCATGAACTACTTGCTATGTTGTTTTCTTAGCAGTTTATATAATATGTACATACGTTCACAGTATATATGTACATATATATCTATCTATCTATCTATATATAAGCTTCTTCACTCTAGCAAATTACGGCATAATACATTTATATCTTTGCTCCTATTGGGGAAGTCACAATAGTAGCAGATTATTTTGGAAACACAACTTATACAGGGTGGAGCAAAAGATATGATTTGATTTTGAACGGCTAGTGCTCGGCTTATGGTGGTCGGGGAAAGAGGGGAGGACCTCGTTGTGGAAGGGAGATAATCTGGTTTCTTAGTTAGAATTTTAGAATCTATCTAATTAAAAAAAATAAATAAATAATAATATTA
>KZ651085.1:1005017-1015255 GCA_001010745.2 Gerris buenoi | reverse complement strand
TATATATATAATGATTTGAGAAGTGTTAGACATGTTTTACCAGTGAAATATAAATTTTAAAGAAAAAATAAAAAAATAAATGAAAAACTTTATTGAGTAACATTAAGAATGTTGTAACTTGGAAAATAAAAAAAAAAAGAACATGTATAAAAAATTAACTTTAAGGCTACGTTTGTGAAACAAATTGTTAAAATATACAAATATTGATTTAAAACTGAGATTAACGAGTATAAAGAGGAATTACTTGTAACAACAACAACAACATCGTTGCTTGGCAACTTGTCGCAACAAACACTTGTTAAACTAATCAAGTATTTAGACACTAAACACAACCGGCCAGGGGGATTTACCATCTAACACCTTAATGTAAACCTCACTTGCAACTTACTCACACCCACAAATATATATATATATATATAGTTGATCATGTGGCAATTATTTATAAAATTATAATGACCAAACTAGACATTGTTACCAGAAAAGTTTTAAACATAGTTAAATTACTTATAGACTTACAAATAAGGTACTTGATTATTAGAAAATTTTTATTACACAAATACAAACGAAATAACACAAACTGTCTCTCCACGTGAAGTAAAATCTTTATTTACGAAGATTTTACTACACGTGGAGAGACAGTTTGTGTTATTTCTTTAAGATGACCTCCATAGACTCTCCCATATCCAACAAATACAAACGTTTACATTGTAACCAACTACTCTGGATATTATTGTTTACAGGACGGGAGCAACATGAAGAAGAAGTAGTTCAGTAACCTCATTTCCTTGGGATTAAATTGAATATAGTTCGAGTAGTGTGGTGCATAAGCAACGCCTTGAAATAAATTGACTATTCTGCTTTTACACGGCCATATTGTTTCCAATATGGCTGCCATGGAACATTTTTGGGGGGAACGGGGAACACTTACATATTTTTAATCTACTTAAAAGGAGCTTTAAAATGCTATGTAACCTGCTACATAAGCATTAACTTTTTTTCCGAAGCCACATTTTGGCCATATTTGTTTACAAAATGTCGGCAAAGAATGGTCTTTTTAGTTTTTGTTGTGTATTTTTTTCCTTCAAGACCTTAATAATGATGTAAAAACATAAAATGCTGACTAGAAACTTTTTTTCAGTCATCCACCATCTTAAAAATATTTAGTGTGAAATTTCCAATTTGTATGCAAGTTATCACATGACAAATAAACTTATCAAAGACCGCAAGTCTCTGAAATACATAAGTATTACACAACAAATTAAATAATTATATAGTATATTAATAATAAATATAAGAGTCGACTAATAGATAATTATTATAGATATATTTACTTTATAGTAGTAGGTGTCTAGTCCACTGGCTCTTCAGATGTCTTGGAGGGTTACCTGAAATATAAGATAGGATTAGAAAAATGGTATAAGAATGGTATCGGGAAACGGATAGATTTCGGACAAAAGGAACATGCTTCATGGAGTGTAAGTTTGGAAACATTGTAAGGGGCATCGTTTTTTTTCTGAGGATTTTTCTCTATAGGATTTGGAACCGACAGGAAGAAGGCGTGGTCGTGGTGCTGCCCCACACTTCCAGACCGTAGGTCCTAGTTGCCTTTAACACTGTAGTACTTACTTACTTAGTCGGATCTTTTTCTACTGGTAGGTGTAGAGGATGACCAAAAGGATTTACAGTATTCTCT
Organism: Gerris buenoi; assembly: GCA_001010745.2. Taxonomy (NCBI): domain Eukaryota; kingdom Metazoa; phylum Arthropoda; class Insecta; order Hemiptera; family Gerridae; genus Gerris; species Gerris buenoi. The sequence continues at coordinate 1,013,562 of KZ651085.1, read as the reverse complement.
ATTTTTGGACATGATCCTCGCTTGTTGGAGAGACGTTCCACGCTCCGCTAGGGTGGATGCAATGTTATCTATCCAAGTCGTCCTTCTTCTTTCTCTGGGTCTTTTCCTTCAAAATGAGATTCATAAACTTTTTTTTTGGCAATCTCACTTCTTGTCTATTCTTTGCAACCCTAACCAGCGTAGCTGGGCATTCTTAACTGAGCATTGGATTGGCTGCACTTCTAATCCTAGCCTTATAGTGGTATTTCTAATTCGGTCTCTTTGAGTTTTATCAGCAGCTCTTCAGAAGTATCTCATCTCTATATCTTCCTTTCTTTCTTTTTCGATAGTGCCCACGACTCGCATCCGCACGTCAAGTAGGAACATAAACTGTTTTGTATTCAACTATCTTTGTTTTCTTGCTATTTTCCACTTATGAAAATTATGAAACACTTTTTTACTTATGAAACTCCTGTTTATTACATGGAACAGTTTTCCCGTAGCTGCTATCCTTGCTTCTATTTCTTTATTTTGCTTACCATCAGTTGTTACAGCCACTCCCAGATACTTAAAATTAAACTTTAATACTAGAGTGTAGATGAAAATCTTGTTGTTTATAGAAAACGCGACCCAGAAGATTGGGAAGTAACTTGAATCGTGGATGTCAGTACTTTTTGTTTTGGTGCGAGTAGTTACAATGTTAATCTTGGGTAGAGGATAAAGCCAAGGTATCGGACGATATCAGACTGAGGAATGACAATTTAATTAATAATAATAATTATTATTATTATTATTTAATAATAAATAATAATCTTTCAAAGTAATTTAGTGGACTATCTAATATTGTCGTTGTTAAAAGTAGGAAATTAAAAAAAATAAGGTGTTATTTTTAAAAATAAAGATTTCTTGAGCAGAGTGTTATTATAAAGTATAAGACATGAATATAACTTTAAAAGCTTTGCCTGTGAGCTTACCGAAGGTAACGAAAGCGTTGTGACCTTTCTAAAGGAGAAAAGCGTTTTTAAATTTAGCATAATTACAAAGCTTAAGTATACGATATAGAAATTGTTATGGTTTAGTTATTCTTTGTTGTTGTTATTCCTTCAGATAATTTCTAGGACTGGAGAGGAATTTAAATCTCATTTATACAATAGATGCAAATACTCTTTAATGTTTAGATCATTAGTAATTTCTGTTAATATTAACTTACCTTATAGCTTAAACATCATAGTATAATTGGTTTAATTTAATTATTAATCATTGATTTAATTGATTAAATTTCTAACTAGATTCAGCTTAAATTACCCTTATCAGTAATATATTAATGGGAATCAATCTATATGCACATAATTCTAACGTTACAACTACATATCAGATAACAGTTGATACAAAGCGGGTACGGCAGGGTCCTATTTCTGGCCCAACTGTGTTTATAGCTGTGATAACAGCATTCGGCCTTCAAACTCAACATCAGAACCACTGACATAAGCATATGCTAAAACATGAGTTTATGCTTAGTCTGAAGTCACGATGCACTTTGATGCTATGATAATACTTGCTTTTGTTTAACTATGGTAATTGAATAAGCTCCAATGTTTTGTTGCAGATTTGATTTGCCAAGTCATTAATTCATGAATACATTATTGATTATAAAATATTGGTAATTTCTTTAGTTGCTTGGTATGAGAAGCCTTGGTGCAACTTTTTATGTAGAAATAATCTTTTTGTTTTTGTTCAAATCAAGAATGTATATGAGTCATTTTTGGTCTCGTTTCTATCCGTCGATATTTTCGCGAACCACCAAATCATAATATTACAATAAAATTTAGATGTTAAATAAATTAGCCCACTGTTGGTCCCATATTAATTCCAACCCTAAAAATATATTTCATAAGTGCAGATTATATATCTTTATTTTGTAGTTAGTTTGTAGAAAGTAGGGCTACTTGAAGAAATAGTCCTACATCCCTAAGAAATGGTCCTACATTATTTCAATCACCATTTAACATTGAATAGAAATAAATGTGGCCTTAAGCCACATTTCATACAGACAACCACACTTTCAAATCTAACTGGCATTACATTATTTAAAACTGATATGACTATTTGTTTTGGCTATGTGCCACACTAATTATCAGACAATTTTATACTTGATCTTATTTTTTTTAATATTTGATTTTGAGAAACATAAACATCTTTAGGTAGAAGCAATAGATTCTTCAGTTGATAATTTTCTATAATTACATTGCGTAAGATATTCTTTCAAATTATTAATAATTACCTAATTATTATTTATGTTTGTGTATGTTCAGATATATTTGCTTATCTAACTTCTATTATGATTTTATCAATTTATTTTTTTCTGTGTTTCAGATCCCAAGGCTTAACTAGTTTTCACAGTGGTGAGTTTTTAATTTTATTATTTGAATGGTATTTTGTCATTATTCTTAAAGTAATTAGGTTCGTAGAAAAAATAGGATGACCCAGAAGAAGAAGAAAAGTTAATTAAATTAGTGTTAGGTTCTGTGCACAGATCAAAATCCACAGTTAAAAACATTCATCATGTTGTCACATTGTTCAATGTATTAAATTACTGGTCACACGTATAACCTGATGGGTTTTTCCTTATTCAGTTTCTTTTTCAATATTTATTTTAAAAAAGTTTCCTCAATAAAAGTCAATAGGTCACTGTTAATTGAATTGGACGAAAGTCAATTCCAATGATGGTCAATCGGTATGATGGGGAAAAAAGGAGTACTTCTAAAATTGCTGATATGTATTTTCTATAGAGGAGAAAAAAAATATATATATATTTTGACACCAGCTTATGCTTGTGTTACTAAATTACACTCAAAAAAAAATAAATGAAATATTCTCTTGAAAAATAAAACTGTTAGATGAAAAAAAAAATAAAAATCAATAGACTCGTTTCAGAGGCCTACACTGGCATATGAATTGACAAGGCATATGAATTAAATATAAACTTGACACGAACTAACCCATCCGTAGGGAGGTCTTGAAACATTGACTTAAAATATCAATACGACCTTGTGATAAAGAGAAGTTAGGTCAAACTGACCTAGCCTAAATTATAAGGGGTAGCCTTTTCTAAATGAAACTGTCCCTGAATAAGATTGGACTCAATAGATTCTGGATTGAACCAGCTAGATGAACTTTGGCACTTAAGTAGAAACTTTGATATTTAAACTTTGTTTGCAAATCTAAAGTTTTATTCCGAGCTTGAATAAATTTTGTATACTTGAGCTTCAAAACAAGAGCAAGGTAAATTATATGTTGAGATTATTTTTAAATTTGTATTTAGTATTTAACTATAAATGTTTTACTTGAATTTATACAATTTCTTCTTATGCTACAAAATTTCATTTTTGTTAACTATTAAACATTCTTACAGTTTTTCATTAATTATTAAACATTTACAGAAATTTAATTTAAAAATATCATTTACTTTATAAAAATTCTTAACAAAATTATGTATGGCATTTTTCTTCTACTTTTACCCTTCATATTAAATTCGCATGAAGTAAACTTCGAATATATCATATTATAGAAACGAGAATATTTCATATTTCAGAATTAATCTATTTATATATTTCGGATTGCTCAAAAGTAATTTTTACTGCATATTGTAGCTCAAGTAAATATCTTGGAAAAATTCAAGCCGGCGACTATAAAGCAAATATCCCGTTCTAGAAACGGGTGCTTTGATTTTTTTTTTTTTTTTTTTTCTTCTAATTTCTTCAGTAAAAATTGGAAGTTTTGGACTGACATATTGGTGGGGAATATTATACATGGTGTGCCGCAGGGCTCTTCCTAACAACCGCTTGTGTTCTATATACACAGGCTGTTATCCTACCCTTTCCCTATCCAAATATCAACCAGAGGGCGGAAAAAAACCTGTAATTGTATGATAATAAATTAACTTAGAATGTAATGGGTACACAATTTGTTAAGAAAAGTACGTTATATAAAATAAATGTACTATAAACTACGATAAAATACAATTTTTATTATTATATTTTCTGTTTAATAATGTTGTGTCTATCCTATATGGTGGATCGTACTTTTTGTGAATAGTGAATAGGGGCTCAAAAGGATATTAGTATATTTTAGAAAAGTTCTAGTAGTTTCTACATTATACTGCCCAAGTACATTATATTAAGACTATAGTTTGTACTTTTTGTAGCCAGTCATAACTAAAGTTTTTACTTTATGCAGCTATTTAAGACTAGTTTGTTCTCTATATAAGCAGTTAAGACTGTAATTTGTACTTTATCCACAGCGAAGACCACTTTAGTTTGAAACCAGCCAATACTGACAACTCGTTGTGACTAGTAGTAGTAGTAGTAAGGGCGGAAAGGCCAAGCCTGGCAAACAGACCATCTTTGGATCCTTTTTGCCAACCCCAAGCATACCCACACCCCTCAAACCACCTCCACCTCATTCTCAAACCTTTTAGTTTGGATTATAAAGGAGAGGATATCTTGCCACTTCAGAGTTTCAAGTACCCTCTCCCTAATTTCTCCATTCCCTAAGATGTGGAAGCGTAATCTCCCATATCCTTCACACACTCCCAGGTAATGGTAAGCTGTTTCCTCCTCCTCCCCACATACTGGACATGTGGGGTTCTCTTCTACCTTTAGTAATGCCAGATGCCTCCTGAGCCTGCAGTGTCCAGTTAAGGTGTCCTGGTAAGTTATCACTCCGACCAGATTTCTCAGATTGGTCCTGCTCAGTCCTAGCAGCCATCTGGTTTTCCTTTTATCTATTCTCGGCAGTAACATTTTGGACTGCCTGCATCCCTCTGTGTTTAACCATTCCTTATCTGCTTCATCCCACACCCACTTCTTGATGGCCGATTTTACCTGACCACTCGACCAGTCAACTCCAGGTTCCGGTCCACAGAAAGGAATAGAGGCTCCTCTTTTTGCTACCTCATCTGCTTTCTCGTTCCCTGGGATCCCTTGGTGTCCCGGGACCCATAGCAGTGTTACCTTCTTACTCTCTGCCAACATCTCTAGTGTCTCCCGACACTCCCTCACCAGTGCAGAGGTTGCACCAGGGGCATCGAGAGCGTATAGTGCCGCTTGGCTATCCGAGCATATAGCTATAGACTTAACTTTTGCATCCACCACTTCAGGCTGTCTTGCCACTTCTAGGATGGCGTAGATCTCTGCCTGAAAAACAGTGATGAGTGACCCTAGCGGGAAACTCTTTTGGGTGCCGGACTTTTCCAAGAACAGTCCCGCTCCCGACATTCCGGATTCGTTCTTTGAGCCATCCGTGTATGCCACTAGAGTCTCCTTATCGAATTTTACCTCTCCTTGTTCCCATCTGGCTCTTGATGGTATTTCTACCTTATACTTACTTTTAAGTTTTAACCTATGTTCCCTTCCTGGCACTCTGATCGCAGTATAAGGGATCTTTGACTCAGATATCCCTTCAATTTTCAGGTGTCCGGTAAGGATTCCTTTTCCTAGCCATTGCCCGTTGTCTCTGAGCCTGACAAATGATGCAATGGCCACTCCTTCTATCCATATCCTAAGTGGGGGGATGCCTACAAGCGCTTCCAACGCGGCTGTAGGTGTCGTCCTCATTACGCCTGTTATGCTCCTACAAGCTAACCTCTGAACTTTGTCGAGCTTCTTGGCCGAGCTGGCTGTTCTTATCCTTGGCCACCAGACCAGAGCCCCATATTGGATCTTCGGTCTGATTGCCTCTGTATACAGCCATTTGAGAATTTTGGGGGATAATCCCCATCTATTCCCCACCGCTCGCCTCAATTGCCAGAACATCATTGTAGCCTTCCCAATTACCTTTTCTATATGTATCCTCCAAGCCATTTTTGGGTCGAAGGTAACACCAAGGTATTTAACCTCTTTTGCCAAGCTGAGATCTTGGCCAGAAATTCTGGGGGCCTTAAACCCCACTATTTTCCTTTTCCTGGTAAAGACCATCAGCTCTGTCTTAGATGGATTGACTGAGAGTCCGACGTCTTTACACCATTCCTCAATGATGCTACAGGCCAGTTGCATCCTCTCGAAGCATTTTTTTAGGAACTTGCCTCTTACCAAGACAAGTCCATCATCTGCGTACGCCTGAGCATATAAATCCTCCTTTGTCAGCCTCCTCAAGAGCCCATCCATCACCAGACACCACAGGTGCGGTGAGAGGCAGCTACCCTGGGGGCAGCCCCCCGTCACTTGGATTGTAACCTTGGTGTCATTCAGTGATGAGTCCACTTTCCTCCCTCTCAGGGAGGACAATATCCATTCAATGATGGCTCGAGGAGTGTTCCTCATCTGAAGTTCCTCCTCAATATTCCCCATCTTTGCTTTATCAAAGGCTCCCTCAACATCAAAGAAGAGAGCCAAAACAAAGTCTCCTTGTTGTATCCCTTTTTCTATCCTATAAGTAACCGCATGAAGGGCTGTTTCTGTAGACTTCCCTTTAAGGTATGCATGTTGATTAACATGCAGCGGACTTCTAGTTAGAATCTCCTCCATAAGATATTTATCTACTATCCTTTCCAGTGTCTTAAGCATGAAGGACGTGAGACTAATAGGTCGGAAGGATTTGGCTTGGGTATAGTCTGCCCTCCCTGGTTTAGGGATGAAGACCACCCTAGCTGCCTTCCATATCTCCGGCACCACGCCCAATGCTACACTACCCCTAAATAGTGCCTCAATTCTGGATACTAGACGGTCCATTCCCTTTTGTAGGAGAGCTGGGAAGATTTCGTCTGATCCAGCTGCCTTAAAAGGTTCAAATTCATTTATGGCCCATCTGATCGACTCTTCTGTTACTAGTCGGGTTGCTAGGTCCTAATCTGCATCCGACACTTGGTCTCCATGATTGGTCTCAACCATGTTTCCTTCCCCTGGGAAGTGAATAAGTAACAGGTGTTCTAGAGTTTCCTCAACACTTAGAGTCCAGGTACCATCCATCCTCTTTATGGATCCTAGGGCTCCACTGTTTCCCTCACTGCTAAGAATTTTTACCAGTCTGGTCGCCTCCGGGAAGGACTCTATTCCCTTGCAGAAGTCTCTCCAGCTGGCTCTTTTGCATTTCCTTATTTCTTTCTTGAAGTTCCTTCTAGCCTCCCTGAAGTCGTCCCATAGTTCTCCCTGCACTTCATTCTCGAAGGCCTTATGACTCGTTGTGACTAACTTTTTGAACTTAGATTTGGTTAGTTTATATTAAGTTACTTAGTGTAGGATTGTAAATACTAACTAACTTAGTTTGTAGGTTAGGTAATAACAGCTATTCTTTTATTAATCGATTTCCAATAACTTAGATCACTTTAGATTGTCTATCTTTACTTTTTTATATTTTAACAGATTTATATTTGATATATCGTGTTTAAATCATGTAGTTAGTTAAAAAATAATCATTAGTGGTCATTGTTATTATTATTATTTGGATTATTTAATCTTTGTTTAGATTTGTTCTTTATGTTCGTATGTTGGAACACTGGAGTACGGTGGGTCGGTAGGTAAAGTAAAATGCAAATTAAAAGTAAAGTGCAGTAAAGTAGTAAGAGCAGGAATCTGATGTTTTGCATACTAATTTAAGTGCAATAACAACCACTTTATCGGTCAACTGTTTAAAAAAAAAATATTATCATTGAATTAATAATAAATAATTCTTTTATTGGTATTAATAAAAATAAAAACAACCTGATTAGTTTTTAAAAAAAGTATAAGATCTCATTGGGAAATGAAGTCAAGATTTTCGAAGCATTCCAAGTTTTAAAATTTTCTTATCTACTTTAATGAAATCATTCGAAGGGAATGACCATCCAAGTGTTAATTTCAAGTAACTTCTAAGTATTGATTTTGTGGTTCTTCTTGACCTTAAAATTATTTTGAATCTATTCTACAAATTCATAAATTAAAATTTGACTATGAAAAAGTGTAACTGATTTTTTAAAAATTTAATTTATAACCAGTTCCAGTTGTGCGATATGATATAATAAAATTACAGGATATTTCGAGCTATAGAAATAATGGTATATAAAAAAAAATATTCTCATAATAACACTGGGAATCTAAGAACAGGCATTTCCATGATTTAATCCGAAAAAAGAGTTAAAACTTTTTTGAAAACATGCAGTTCACACATAAAAAACATTTCTCTTGCTTTTTTTACAATATATTCATCACTCTTACCCAGTAATAGTAATTTCTATTTATTATAAGCATATAAATGTATAATTAATTATAATTTTACATAACAGCTTAATGAAGGTAACGGAAGCAATTTGATCATTCTGAAAAACGACATTTTTTACTGTCGTAACGTAATGCGTTTCAATGTGAATTTTTTATTTAGTGTGTGTTCGGTTGGTCTGTCTGTAGCAGTTTTGCGATCATTCATTTCTTAAAAAAATAGACTGCCAATTGGTGTGGTACATAGCTTCTTCGCATCCTATTCACTTACTTTATTGATTTTATGCTTTTACGAGCTATTTTTTGACTAATTTGTTTAATTGTTTCCCACGTTTGTTTTTTTTTTTTTTTTTTTTTTTTTTTTTTTTTTTTTTTTT
>KZ651085.1:987491-1005003 GCA_001010745.2 Gerris buenoi | reverse complement strand
ATTGTTTATGTTGGCAGAGTTTTTTTTTTTTTTTAAATCCATCAATTTGAATCTATATAAGTTTTATTCAAATCAGATTATAAGATAAGTACTTTTGAAGCTATAGGTGTATGTTTGTGCATGTGGAAGAGAAACAAATAGGCGCAGAAGGTTAAAACTTATATGGGACCAACAATGGGCTAATTATGACCTACCACCGAAATTTCATTAAAATTAAACATGTAGTTTTTAGGATATGTTGGGTCGCAAAAATTGAACGACAGACCGACCGACTGAAAGACCCGCAGACCGACGGAGAGACACGGAACCAAAAATGATCCCTGATGTCTGAAATGGATTTCTGTCTTTGAATTTTTGAAATCGGAGACCTAAAAGTTTTTTGTTCTTTAGAACGATCACATAGCTTCCGTTACCTTCGGTAAGCTCGGAAGCAATACCTTTTAATAAAATGTTATTTTATGCTTAGTTATGCTTTATTTTACACTCATGTGTAAAATAAAGCACATATTTACACTTATGTGTAAATATATGTCTATTTGTCCGATGCTAGGACGCGATGAAGCCATGAACCACACTAATTAGTAGACGATTTTAAAAATACACTGGCTAATAAGGTTAATTAGATTAGTATGTAATTATATCAGCCATTCATGTAAATTGAATTGATATTAGTTGGTTACTAAATATTGGATATTAAAGTAAAGTTAATTAGTCGAAATAACAAGATGTATTGTTTATGTTGGTATGTCGACAATGTTAATCAGATAATGGAAAATTTGGAGGAAATATGGAGCTAATGGAAAATATCGGCGTAAATTCAACGACAGCTCTGATGGATAAAGTTTCACTACCAGCAAAACTAATACCACATTAATAATATCTTCATCGTAAATGATTATTCAATTACAGATAATTCAATTTATTTGTTTTAGTAAATTTATCTAACTTTGCAAATTCTATACGATATTCGTAATTGCTTTAAATTGTGAAATTCATTAATATATATAATTTTGTTCGAAGTTTCTCTTATTCGCTGTTATATATTGTTGAAATAACATTATTGTTTCGTGAAAATTAAATTTTAATAGATTTTCGGACGTTTCTAGAGCGTTTGAGCCCAAGATATAATGTTGTCTGATATCTATCATTGGTTTTCCGGTAAAATCTGGTGGGTGATAAATATGAAATATGATGGGTTTAAAGTCCTTAATTTAGCTTTCACTACTAGAAGTATGTATGCTTCTAGGGGCGCATCATGATGTTATTCGGAGTTACAAAAAGATAAACATAAAAAGATATAAAGATAAAATAAGATAAAAATAAGGACTAAAACAGATAAAAATAAGTAGAGATAACTGAACTAATCTACTGAAGGAAGGCTACTTAATGGTATACTCACTCATACATAACGGATTATAAATTTATGATATTTGTTGTAAATATTTAGTCGGGTTTTATTAATTAATTTAAATATATATATATATATATATTTAAGGACAGTTTAATGGAAGCCCGAGTTTTAGAGATGATTTATTTCATCAGAGCTTTCTCACAGAAAGTCTGAACATCACCAGGGTTCTATGTATAATCAAACAGAATTGATTTTATAATTTCTAGCGTTGCTTGAATTTAGCTTATTGGAAAAATATATCACTTTTTAGAACTTACGCGTCACAGATAAAATTATTGAGCAAAAAGAACCGATTTAATATATGCCAGTTTTGAACACTTTAGTTGATCAGTGAACTGAGGATGAACTTAAATTGGCTTCCTAACTATGTCCTTCCACTCTAGTGGTCTGCCATCCATCTCTGCTGACTCGGAATCTTTTCAATCCTTCCTACTTATTTGCATGTTATTGCTTACTTGATTTCCATGGCCTTATCTTGGACTTACAACTTGCTTTTGTTCATAGATTCCTTGAAAACCATGAATTCATGACGTCTTTTAATAAAAGTAATAGTGTTGGCATTTAGGACTCGTCGTTAGGGATTTTGTGTATATCGACGCTTCAAACGTAATGTGTTTGAAGCACATTACGCCAGGATTCACTAGCATTCTGACTCTGACGTGGTATCCTCCAAAAGATCTTGAATATTATTGGGTGAATCTTTAATCTATCTTTGATCTTAGATCTTCTTTGAAGATTCCCTCAATAGTTGATGCGAAAGGTCAGAATGGTAGCTATTTCAAGTTTCTGTGTTTGTTACATTACAAGCTATGGGAGTCTGTAAGTTAGAAGGAAGAAATAAAAGAAAATATTTCTTAAGGTAAATCGCTCACTTGCTTCCTATAAACAGATCATCTGCTTGAAGGTCAAAGTCACTAACTAGCAAGTTTAAAATTTTACTCGTAGTTTTAAACACAGTCAGTTCTATTTGCCACAAATATTTAACAAAATGAATGTATGAGTTTTCATTTTGTATAACTCCCAGAAGTTCTTCCAATCTCTTGGTTACTTTAACAATTAATTTAAATTTACTATACATACATTGATATATATATATATATATATATATATATAATGAATTAATGTGTTTTAAAACGGTGGCTACTTTATGAATTTTTTTTTTCTTCACATTGCTTTATATTTCATAGTTTTTGTTCTTTAGCTTTCAATCGATGAAAGAAATATTAGGCCATCAGGGTGAAGAAATTAGCTGTTATTCGTGCATCTATCAACAAGATCATATAAGTATCACCTTTTTGGCAATCGAACCCACATTAATATTGATTATTGAGCATTAGTTTCCGGACTAAAGTTTCAAGCATTGATATGCAATGCACTGCACAGCACTACAAAACAGTAATAACNTATATATATATGCTGGTATTGCTGGATGTAAGCTCAAGATGTATAAGATGTTTCCTTTTGTGCTAAACCAAAATAAATAAATCGAAGAAGGAAGCTTTAAAAGAGAAAAACGTGTTTTTGACATGCTTACATCGTGTACGTATAATAATCTATATGTTATATAATATGTTACATGTTCATATGTGCCTATGTATAAAAATATAATTATATTTAAGTAATAAGAATTTGCTTTGTGGGAAAAAATCATTGAGTTGCTACTAAACGAAATCTTGAAATAAAGCTGCAACTGGTTTCTTTTAAAGATCTAGAGGCTGATTTAAAACAATTTAGTTTCGATGGGGACATGACTTAAAGTATTTTTATTTAATGATTCCACATAAGCCAAAAGTCAGCAAGTACAGAAAGCCCTTTTACCCGGAATAAACATCTGAATTCAGACAGCCTTATATAATAAACTTTCTCAGATGATGTAATAATGAACGTTTTTAATGAAATTTAAATAAACAAGTTATCATATTATCTATATTTTAAGATTGAAAATGTTAATTTTTGTTTTATTGGTACTTCGAGTCAACATTATGTTGGTTCTAGTCCTGGAAGCAAAACTTTTTATTTACTTGAAAAAAAAATGGAAAACTTTGATCCTTAAATATATTATAATATTTTCAAATTTAAAATATTTTCTCGTTAAAAAAGCGTTAGTCGGTTTATTAAACTCCATTAAAAGTTTAAAACACGAAATAACTTGAGTCTTCAATTTACTTTTTATTTATTTTGTGTTTTTAAAAATAATAATAGAAAAGAAATAAAATTGTCGTTAACTTTGTTTTATATTCTTGTCTTTTCTTCCTTTAAAAAACTCTGTAGCTAAATTTAAATATAATTCTCCAAAAAATAAAAAATAAAAATTGTATAATGGCATTTAATGGGTTGTATTCGAAACTCCAAATAAAAAGAATAAGAAATAAAAAGAAAATATGGTATCTCTTATAATATAAAGTTATAATATAAAGTACCCTTGAAAAACTTGCAAAGTACAAAGCCCCGCGTAGTCTCCTGCTTAAAGCCTTAATTCATAACGCTTCAACCCATCTTTTCCAGCTTACAAAATATAAAGATCTTTGCACAAAGCTTCCATTTTCTTTATAAAACGGTAAAGTCCTACTTTATAGCGGCATCGCTGCTCCGGTAGAGGGGATTTGCCTACGAAGCCTTGGGAAAAGATTGCCTTGTCTTCTCTATCGCCCCCTAATAGAAAATGGTAATCTTTATTTTTTTTACGTTTTTAACTTCTATTTTTAAGTCCGTTGGAAGGTCTCGGTTATTTAAATTGGTTGCCGAGGGCTACTTAAGTTATGTATAAATGTGAAATAATAACTTGCCCTTTTTTTATTAGTTATTTTTTTATTATTTATCTTTAAAAGAGAGTAAATTGCCTTATAAAGTGTCTTTATAAACAAGTTTAACCGTTAAACATATTTTTTATTTATAAATATTATTAGTTAAATAAAAATAAAGGGTAATCTCTTTTACAATCCAATAATGAAATGTTGAAGTGTCTAGTTAATGAAATCCAAACAAAGTTACCTATTCTAATATTCTTATTGTAGTAATTATTATATTATATAATACAAATTCATATTTATATGAATATATTATAATTATATTTTTGTTGTAATATTATAAGTATATTATTAATTATTAATGTATATAAATGATTGGTTGGAAAAAAAACGACAATTGAGTGTGGCACATTGCTTAATGGCGTCCTATTGTATTCAGCATCTACAAATGGTGCAGTCTTAACAGTGCTTGGGTTTATATTAGAGTTTTTGAGATCTAATGGCGAAAAGACAAGGGTGGAGTAAGTAAGTAATTTACTTCAAGTAATCGAACACTGTTTTTTATTAAATATTATACACACACACTTATACATATCCTAATTTTCAATATATAAAAAAGTAACAGTCTCTCCACAGAAGTTAGAATTCGTTTATTAATTTAAAGTAGCTTTCGGCTTTTATAAAGCCATCATCAGTGCCGATTCCGGAAGAACTACAGTTACATTAGAAATAATATGCAGTTGGCGAGTCATACGATGTCGGAGACTAACGTAAGACTCAAACTCTAAGGGACTCTAATAATTTTCAATGTTATTTTCTATTTGTTCTATTATACTCCGGCAATTTTGTTCAACTGCTTTTTGGCAATTTTTTTGTTACCCGCTTTTATTCTGGAGATTTTAGAATGCGCAAGATAACGTTGGAAGGAAGATAAGACTAGAGAGATTATCTCAAGCGGAAAATGTTCACGGTTCGATTGCTTAAAGGATGGAAAGGTGGGGTGGAGGAAGGGAGCTTGAATGTTTTTCCTCTTAAACTGGCACAATATAAGGGGGGGGGGGGTAAAAGTGGAAAATTATTGAAACAAAAATGGCGGAAATACAGAGGTGTGGAAGGGGGATTGCTTTACAACATATGTGATTTTTTTTTTTTTTTTTTTTTTTTTTTTAATTCAGGCAACCATGGTTTTTAACTTTGGTTTATAAGGGTAATATGAGGAAAACGTGTGTTGTGAAAAATATTTCCACTCAGTTTAAAACATTAGAGAATATGCTATTTTTAATTTTTAACTTACTTAATTCCTTCGATTATTTTTAATTGCTCGTGCGATAAATACCCGCATGTGAGTTTAACACTAAATTCAGTTAAGGGAGAAAAAATAAAGAATAGAAGTGTAATATAGTTATTTCATTTTTACATTGATTTTTTTTTTTTTTTTTTTTTTAGTTAGACTTAAAAATGCTAACTCGTGGAAATTTGGTAAAATTCAAATTAATTTTTACTTTCCTTTGGCTTAAAAAGTTTTCTTAAAAATTAGCATGGGATATGGGAAATTAGCATGGGATATGGGAAATTATCATGGGATATGGTTTGTGCAGTCACTAAACATTCATCATTAAGTTGAAGTTTTCAGCTTTTAAATATATAAACACTTTATTTACAAAATATAAACAAGTCAGGCTGGCCTTATATTAAGGTATGCTTTCACACACAGCGATCTTATCAATCTAATGACAACATTTTAAACTAATAATAGCTAAATTATAAATCATAAAGTTTAAATTATAAGGTGATACACTAATACATATACAGTAGCACTATAAAAATAATATAAGTCTGTCAAGGATATTATAATGAACTATAAAAAGTAATTTATCAACTCATAATACTAAAGACTAAATAATATAAACATAACTATTAAGAATAAATATGGTGGTTAAGGATACCTAATGAGTCCAAAATTATATTTTCTGACAGTAGTTTTAATAAATGTTGATCCGTACCGATTTCGTCAAAGAAGTTTTTAGTGCTAGCTGGTATAGTCCCTCTTGTTCCAAACCACAATCCATACACTTTATAATTTCTATCACCATGAGAAGCTCGAAACATATCTATAAAACTCCATGCACTTCTCATAGATGATCTTCTTCTCGTCATGTACTTTGTTGGCTTGGTCTATGTCATTAGTTTCATATCTGACTGTGGGGTCAATAATAAGGCCAGTCTTGTTGTCCGGGTGGAATGATCTATAATATCGAAAAATCTAATTTGTATGATTTTAATAACCTACATTTGCTAATATGCTTTTTTTGCTATTAATTTATTAATAAATTATTAATTTTGCTCTTTGTGTTTTATCCAACAATCAACAATAGTACTTTAAAGATCAACAAAATTCCGATTGAAGCAAACAATTCTTTACAATTTCACTAATTTAATTAACTTTACTTGTCTTAATTTTGTAACGAAATTTTTTAACCTAAATTTAACCCATTTTCCGACAATCTAGGAAGATGAAACTTGTCCCATTTATGTAGTCTTTATAACAATTCAATTATCAGTCATTAGTTAATTATTTAATTGACTAAAAATCAATTAATTAATTAATTTGTATCCAAAGCTTGTTACCTAAATATGACCCACTGCGCAATTACCTTGAAAGCTGAAAATTGCCTAGCTTATGTATTTACAATGACTATGCAATAATCAATCATGAGTTTAGTAATTAATTAATTATGTTTACATTATTGAATTATGTATTACTATAAAGAGTGACAATAATTTTTTTAAATTTAGTTTTTATTTTAATTTTATTGTTACATTCCAAAGTATTCAATCAATATTTGTTTAGTTATTGTTTTCTTTTGACAAATTGAATCTTGTATTGAGTTTTAGATTTTAAAGAATGTAGTGTAACCTCCTCTGCTTATATATTTCCATCCTAGAACTATATAATCGTATCTGCTTTAATGTCTTACGCTGGGAGTTTATATACCTGTTGAATTAAAAATACAAAATGATACACCATTCCTTATTAAATCAATCTGGCTACTATTTTTTATTATTATACATTTTTGACAGTACGCCGATTAATTTTGCACTTTTTAAAACGTGTGTTAAATATAGCCTAGGTCAATATCTTGTATTGTGTAGGTGTAGAGTAAAAAGTCTTATAAAGACAGCAATAAATTCAAATAAAATTAGAATATATTTTAAAGAATTATCCTTCAATCTATTGGATCCGCAATTTAAAAGGTCCATTTTATAGGTTCATCGTGGTTCAATTAAAAAGCTTCTTATTCTATACAGGGTGGCACAAAAGTATGGAAACCCCTGAATAGAAAAATCTTAAAACTTTTGTATTTAACTTTTTTCAATAAAATGCATTTCTGACGAGATATTCAGGGGTTTTCATACTTTTGTGCCACCCGACCATTACCACAAACTCATCTTTAAAAAAATAATATTACCAACATTACTAAATGAAAAAAAATAGTACATAAATAAATGCATATTTGAATATTTATTTTTAGAAGAAACTTATGTAAAAAAAAAACCTGTTAAATTGGTACAAGATTGTGAAATTCAAATAAATCTACATTTAAAATCGATTCTTATAACGAGATAGAATTATTTGACAGAAACATCTCATAACTTTCTTTCTTTAATTCTTTTAATATTCCACTCTTTTTTTTAGGGAGATATTATTTCTTTTATCTCCAAATTGGAAAGATTTTTTTTTTTTGTTTTTTAAATTTACGATATTTTAGTTGGAGAACTTTTCAGTAGGAAATAAGGATTTTCTGTGTAAAATTGGGCTAGCCTTAACTGCATCAAATTTTCAAAAACACGCACACCTACACACAAATAAATGTGTAGAAACAGAAAGAGAAAAATGCCCTAAGGAGACAAGTAGTTAGTCTCTGAAATATGCGACTTCAGAGCTAAAGCGGTTCTTTTTTTAAAAATAAAAATAATCTAACCGAACTATTTTTGTTATATATATTACACACACACACACACACATATATATATATTATATATTTATGTATACACTCATACATGTGTACATGTGAGTGTGTTGGTGTGTATGTGTGTGTATTATAATAAAGTAGGTAAAAGCTCATTGTGTGGTCTCAGAAGTTTAATTTTGTTCAATTCTTGTCATGATATAGACACATAATAAATCATTTATTTTGAATAATATAAAATATTTTGTTCATGAAAATGTATGTATTGATATCATTAGGATCATTGTTTTGCTTATGTTAAATCAGTGCATAGTATGACCGCAGGAATGAGGATGTAGTACTATTTTTAAAATAATTGAGGCTTGCAAAGTGCGCTTCCACGTGTGTTGAAAATAAATGAGAAACATTCTTATGCTTATGTTTCCTTCACTGATTCACAAATTCAATAATAGTTGTAATACAGTTAATTTGAACATAATTGTGAATTATTGGTTGTTATGTAAATTAAAAGCATGAATTAAAATTGGAAAAACAATTACTATTAAGTATAAACAAGAAATGTGACCTTGCAAATTTATGAGTTCAAAGAACTCTCAAAGTAAACCGCGGAATAAGCGGAACTTTCCACGATCTAAAAAAAAAAAAACAAGTTAACTATTTTCAATAAATAATAACCGAATAAGTTTATTCAGTTACTATTGGTAAGTTTATCGGTTCATTCAAAAATAGTTACACTATAGTTTTCGAAAGTAGTTCAAAAACACATTTTCAACTCTCAAATAAGCGAAACTGCAGTCAGAGACCTATAAAACGATGTATGTGTGGTTAAGTTATTTATTTTGCGAGTAAGCAAAACTATTTTCCGCGATCTACGAAACAAGATAAGAGTTTTAAACCGAAAGTAAATAAGTGAATTTTAGTGGCTCCGTGTGAAGGGGTTAATTTAAACATGAATTATAAAGCCTTGTTTGTTTTTAAGTATTTGTATTGTGTTTTAATTTCTTAGCTAATGTTATATTTTATTAAAAATTCACGCATCTTTATTCCTTACATTAGTTCTATTCACACGTATCTATTTGCTAAACGAATAACCACCTTTAACCTTGGTATCAAGTTGAAATGTAACTATTTTGTCTTTTAAAGCAAACACAAAGATAAAACGTATGTACGTGTAAGCTTGGTTATAGCGGATAAATATGTTTACATGAAGACCTTATGTAATCTCCCCTAGTAAAATATTCATACATATAATCTACAAATTTTCCTAGGGCTTGTTTAATATTTAACAGGTCTAGCGATGTAATTAAACATTCACGTTGTGTTATGAAAAGGTCTTTACCTCCCCCTACCGTGAAATTAATTAAGACAAGCTCACTAAAGCCTCCCCTCCTCCTCCCATCCCCCGATAGATATGAAGATCAAAGCGAATTATGGTAGCAGAGTTGAAAGGGTCAAAGGCGAAATATGAGGGTTGTTTTTGCTTTGTGAATGTAAAATAACGGGTTGGAACCAAGGTACAAAGCGAACACCTGACAGCTCCTTTTACTTTAAACTACTGCAATCAAGGAAAATTCGCTAATAAAAGGGAAATTACACGATGAATAACTAACACACAGAGTATTAACACTTGACCTACACATTACCATTATCAAGTTGTTTTATTACGTATAGTCTTTAAATAAAGCCTTAAAATGTTAAAATATTTGACTTCAGCATGGAAATATTTTAATTTTCAAAATTTATCTTTACTTCCTAATTTTCAAAGTTAAATTACAAATCTGGGGGCATGGCAGTGCCCTCACTAAGTCGAGCACTGCCTTACCAACCTTTACTTGTACCAACTCTAAGTACTTTGCCCCCCCCCCCCTCCCTCTATTGTCCTATTAAAGGTACTAAGTTATGTAAAAATTATTTTAAATTAGAGTTCATTACAAACTGAACCGGAAATTTTAACACTTCTGCGTATATTAGTTATTGCATAAGATATTTGAGTCTAAGTTTTATAATTGAGAAACAGACCTAAACAACTACAATGTCAATTCCAGTGGGATTAAATGATTTTTATAGATTTTTTTTCTAAAATCCTAATTGATAGGAACATCTAAGTATTAATATCTCATTTTAAGTCTATTTTGTACTCAATATAACCATTTGTCTTATGATTCCAATGGTAGTGTAGAAGCTATACGCTACAAAATTAAAAAACAAAACAAAACAATACATTAATAATAAATAAAGTTAAGATGGATGCTGTTGAAATGACATTGATCATAACCGTTGGTATTATTTATATCCCACGCAGGGATCTCGCAGCGTTATCATTATTCTCTTTATTTTAATAATTTTTTTTCTTTTTTATTTGTCCTTTATTTCTGAAATAAGAGAAAGATCCCTAAAAAAATATAATTCCATAAAAAAAACTTAAAATTAAATAAATTTATTGTTCTTTATACTTGATCCTTCTTAGCTTCTTCGAAATCCTCTTAGCTTATGATATANTCTTCATGGGATCTACAACAAAAGACAATTCAACAGTATTAACATTAAGATGCCTAACTTAACAAAATAAAATTAAAAATAAATAAATAGCTGATGGCTTAACAATTTAGACTTACAAAGAGACAGTTGAATGAAAAACTTTTTAAATAAACATTAATGTAAACATGTGTGTGTGTGTGTATTGTGTGTGTGTGTGTGTGTTATTTGTGATAATTATATGAAATACATAAAGAGAAATATAACTGGCTTAGACTTAATACAAGCTCTAAGTCTTAAGCACTTTAACACGTTTCCCTGAAGTCTAAAGGATAATGAATAAAAATATATATTAGAATTAAGTAAATTCATTTTCCTTTATAGAATAGTTATTAAACAATGAAAATCATTAACATTAAAAATTATTATATTTAAGAGGATGTAAAGAATAAATTTTTAGTGTTATTACTTTTAATTTCATTGGAGATTTCTTACGTTTATTTTTCTTTTTTCTTTTTATGCAGCTTGTTGCAGAAAGATATGTTTTTATGGCTTCACGGGATTGAGGATTTAAAAAAAAGGAAAACAAACATTTGTCACATCTGGTTTACTAAAACTTGAGGCATGAAAATTAATGTAGTATGTATTTATTTATTTTTCTTTGTTTTTTTGTTTATCATATTCATTTTGGTTTACTAACAATAATTTAATTTAAAATTAAGTCGATATTGCATAAAATACACACAAAATATGATGTACGCTCACCTTCCACATTTTATTAATGTGACTCTGTTTCTCCGGATGATGAAGGCTTTATGGGCTGAAAGATGCATACTAAATTATCAAATTTTTAGTTTACGTGGACAGACAGTATGTTCCTTTAAGATCATTGAAGCCTCGTCCAGACCGCGGAACTGAACAGAGGAAACGAGCCAAGCATTGGTCCCTGAACTAAATTTAAGCAATGGTCTCTGACGCTAAATTTCACGTTTATGCAAGATGTTACCCCGCCCCATCACTCCTTGCAAACAATTCAATACTTGCAAGAGAATTGCTCAGACTTGTATACAGGCAATATTGTGCTTTACCCATCTTCAATGTTTGTTTTAACCCTGAGGGACTTCTCCCACTTACCTACAAAGACCCCCCCCCCTTCCACCATATGGTAATTTATTCTACCAAAACTCTAATATCAGACAAGATCACTACCACCCGGACATCGACTTTTTAAAGACCCTATTTCAAACCGTCATTACGTGGCTTTCACCTAATCCTTTTTAAAGTTATGGATATGAAATTTAAAGTAGAATGTAATTTTTAGACCCCAAAAAGCGCATATCTCTATCTACTACAGAAGCTGAACTATAAGTGTTCAAAAAATACGGGTTTTTTGGCCCACCCTGTATAAAAAAAAGTATTTTGTCAATAAAGAAAAAAATCGAGATGTCTAAAAAGTGATATTACAATCCATGGTCGAAGAATGTTCAGGAATTTGTTTCTAATTTTTTGCACTTTACATAAGAGAGGGGGGAGGGGCACTTTTCACACCAACTTCATACTCGCCTATACCTACGCTCGCCTTATCAAACCTTGTAACCCAAAAACTATATACATATGTTTGTAATCAGCTCGACGTACCCTTTCATATTTTTTTGAAAAAAAAAAATAAAATAAAAAAATAAAAATAAGTTGCTACATTTTTAACATTTTTAAAAAATGTGGGTTGGTACCTACTATACACATATATTATGCCAAATTTCAAAGTTATCCGACAAAACGTTTAAAAAAGAATCACCCTGTGTTCTGTGTAGAGAGAAATTATTTTGAGATTTCGATGGCAATAGATGACTGAAGAAGTAGTCTGAAAGAGTACTGCATAGTTGCAGTTAGTGCAGACGCGTAAAGCTTGATCGAGGAATAAATTTTAATATAAGTTTATAGGACACTAACCCACAATAACTTGGCCGAAACTGATTTAGCTGAAAATCAGTTATGTATTATGTTCATAGAATATATATGTATCAGTTATAGAATATGTTTTGTAATAAATTAATAAAATATGATATTATGGACCGTTTTCTATTTTTTATTTAATTTTATAAGGTAGAAATTTGGTAATTAATTTTTTAACCCGCTTTCCGACTATCGACGAAGAGACTTACGAAAATTATGCATTATCTATGCCAATTCAATTTATTTGTTATGTATAAAGTCAGCAACCAAAATAATTGTTATGAAAATTTTCAAAATGTCTTTATATTAAATATCTTACGTGTGATAGATTTTTTTACATTTTTATATTTATTAAATTTCATGTGAAGATATTTAAGAAAAAACTGGGTAAGATATTTACATCATATGTTTTTTGGTTTAACCATTTTATCAAAATTGTTTTGTTGTCACTAAATGCTCCCTGTGTTTAAAAAATAAACTTGAATGGAATAACGTGTGTCGTTAAAGTTTGAGAAAAATCCGATTCAAAACAGTTAAAAAGGCCAAAACATCTCGCATAGTGGAAGATTTTGAACTATTGCCGACTCTCTGACTCTCGTGATCTTGTAGTCTTTTCTAAAAGAGTATATAGTGGGATTAGTTTCTAGTTGAACCGCTTGAGAGCGCCAAGTAACGCCTACCAACATAGGCCCCTCCCTTTAGGGCTGGCAGAAGAGCGGATGTACAGTCAGTCGCTATGAGACCGTCGATCGGTTCGTGTCTGTTGAACGCTGGGTGCGTTCTCTACCCTCTACGTGTTTAAGAAAATAAGTTTTCGTAATATTTAACACTTTTTAAGTGCGCGACAGTGCTCCCGGGTTTTCGTTTATTTTTTTATTATAATGTTAAAATAGTGCTTATGAGTGAAGTTAATTATAATTGGATACACTATTTGGATTCAGCTCCTTCTTCTGATACCACTGCTGCAATTATCGGAATGACCACAGTACGTAATTTATCTTGGTTCTTAATTTTTTTTTTTCAAAATAAATACGTTTAATGTTAAAATGAAAAAAAAAAAAATCAAGTCGACACATTTTCGGTCTTATCACGAATAATATTTATATGTAGTTATAGTTTTTTAATATTCAATTTTTTTTTTAATTTACAATATATTACATATACTTTTCTTGCAAGGTTATTTTTGCTTTCTCATGCATAATAATATATTGAGAAATTATTATGATGGCGTAAGTTTAAAATATAAGATTTTGTGGTATTTAACAGTTTTTAAACCAGGCAATATAATAGGTAAAGTCAAAGTGTATAAAAATGATTTAAAAAAAAAAAACTGTCTTGTTTGTCGTATAAGACGTTTTGAGGCTTAATAATTCCTCAACCGATCTCAATGAAAAGTAAAAATTAAATTTTATGTTAAATAAATCAGGAAATAGAGAACTGTTTAGCTCTACATTTAAAAGATTACCTCAAAAAAACTGCACAATTATTTTTAAGTATATATATTTTTTTAACTGTTATATTTTTTTTCTTTATATAATGTAGTACAGTTAAATAAATACCAATGATATAATTTATCTCTCTCTTACGGAAATTGATAATAAAGTTTTCAAAATATAGATAAAATAATTATTTATAGAGAAGCTTGTTAGTTGAAGGTTGTTTTTTAAATGTTACTTTTTTGCTACCGAGTTCACCGAAGAAAACGGAAACTACGTGATTGTTCTGAAGAGCGAAAAAACTTTAGGTCTCCGATTTCAAAAATTCCAAGACAGAAATCCGTTTCAGATATTATGGAATATATTTGGTTCCTTGTCTGTCTGTTGCTCTATTTTTGCTAACCAACATTCAAACTACACGTGCCACATTTTAATGAAATTTAGATGGTAGATCATGATTAGCCAATTGTTAGTCCCTTATAAGTTTCAACCTTCTGCGCTCATTTGTTTCTCTTCTACTTGCACTCAAACATACATTTATATACACCTATAGCTTCAAAAGTAGTAATCTGATTTATATGAAACTTTTATAGTTTATCAGAAGTAGCCCGCACATAGCCCCAGATTAATTTGATCCGCGTGCGCTCTTTAACTTTTGCTAAATTGATACTTTCATTCATGCAAAACATCAATACAATTTTGACAAATTAAAAAAAAAAAAAATGGGGGAAACAATTAAACAAATTAGACAATAATGGCTTGATAAAGCATAGAATCAATAAAATACGTGATAGAATGCAAGGAAGCTATGTGCGGCACACCAATTGGCAGTCTATTTTATCAACTGCTCAATTGCGATTGATTTTAACAACGAAAACTAGTACAATCTTTTATACAGGTTCAAACAAACTAAAGGGCAAACTGTTTATGTAAATGGCGAAATTAATAGCATTTTATTAATAAGAGAATCGCCGTAGATTAAGTTGTTAGCGTTCCCGTAACTCGCTTAACTCGCCTGTAATCTATGTTTTAACACAATCATAATGTAATATTTTAACTCTAGTTATGTGTTATGATGAAACCTGTATAGAGTTGTTAGAGATTTTTGCAATGATGATAGAGGAAGATAAAGTGTTAAGCATTCTTGCAGCGTGCCTCAAATCTGTTTTAACTCAATCTGTGATAAATATGATATTTAATATATAAGATGTGTCTGGTGATACCTCCTAGAGTTATGAGATATTTTCACAATGACGATCACATTGATTGAATATGTACAGCGACTGAACTTCTCCCTCCTGTAATAACCTTTCGTTGAGTGATCGAAATGTGTAAGAAAAAGTAAAAAGAAACATTAAAATAAAATAGAATAATTATTGAGATAATAATAAATGAAGCGTGCAAAACATACTAAAAATGATAACGTTGAAGAACTAAAGAAAGATTAACTAACTGACTTGTCAAGTTTTCAATTTTATACAATTTAATTTGTTAAGTATTACAGACATTTTGTGTTAATAATATGAAATGAAAATGAAATAATCAATTAATAGAGTATTAAGGCTTTTCTTGTTAAAGGGTATTAGAATTACAAGATTATGGATAAGTCTTGTTAACTAAAAAAAATATAATATAACAATGAACAAACTTGAGTTATAGGGATTTCTTGATTATTAATTAAGATGGATAACGTTATAGCAATTAGTATTAATTAAAAAAAAATAAATATAAAAAAGTCTAGATATAATAATATAGATTTTTATCAACAATTATTTTTATTAAAAATTATTTTTTTATGTGCTGTCCACTATTGTTTAATTTGCTGCATTTAATTAAGTAATTTAAGTAGTACATGTGTAAAGAGAGAGAGTATAAAAATTTGATTTTGAGTTTTTATGTAGTCTGCCCCCTTCTTTTGACAGGTCCTAGGTATTCTCAATTTTTATTCCAATTTTATGTTTTTTACTTTTCCTCGCCTTCTCTGAAGGTATATCGAAAAGTATTGTTTTCACCCAAAAAACCCGAAACCGAGATTTCAACCAAATTGTCCGTTTTAAGTGTTTTTAAGACTATTTGAGTGGTTTTAAGCTGGATGTCAGTCCGGTGGATGTCTGTCTGTGTATGCGTCTGCCTTTGTCGCGCAAAACTCCCACAGTTTTTAAGCTAGGGAGATGAAACTTGGTTCAAAAATCATTCTTACTTCCAGTTGTGCTGGCCGGAAAATCAACATACATATATGATTTTCTACTGGAGGTGTATTACTTCTTCTATTTCTACGACTCATGTTTACTGCACCAATATATAACCTTAGTATTGAAAAAGTTCCATTTAACAAGATAAATTGATGTAAATATAAATTAAATATAAAACAATTGTGATTGATTATGTCTGTCATCTGAACTATATCCGCCTTCTTGAACCCAGTTTGTTGTGTTGGGTCGAAGTGCATCGAGTTGCAATTTGGACGAATATACCTCTCTGTATGACAAACAAAACCACTAAAATCTGTGCATTTTTAAATTGGCCGCTATTTTGAATTTATCGATTATAGAATGTCATTAATATTGTTCAAAGTTACTAGCGAACTTAATTATTAATTAGTGCGATACTTAAGTTTGTTTACATCCGTCAAAATTCAAATAATTAAACGAAATAAAATAAATAAAAATAATGTATAATTCTTTTTTAAAAAATTATAATGAGCGGGAGGCCATTTAGCGGCCTCCAAAGTAAGGAAAAGTTCAGAGGTCCCCCGTANAAAAAAAAAAAAAAAAAAAAAAAAAAAAAAAAAAAAAAAAACTGTCTTGTTTGTCGTATAAGACGTTTTGAGGCTTAATAATTCCTCAACCGATCTCAATGAAAAGTAAAAATTAAATTTTATGTTAAATAAATCAGGAAATAGAGAACTGTTTAGCTCTACATTTAAAAGATTACCTCAAAAAACTGCACAATTATTTTTAAGTATATATATTTTTTTTTTTTTTTTTTTTTTTTTTTTTTTTTAATGAATTCAAGTTTCAATTATTATTAGTAAGTTTATTAAAATAACTAGTTTTATTCTACATATTTAAGGAAATTATCTGTGAAAACTGGCTCTGTATAAATTTATAGTTATATTATCATAGTTTCCTGTTAAAGATGAACAACATGGTCCGCTTAATTAAAAAGATAATAGGTGAACTTTATCAAAGTTGAAGGGTCAAGGTTGTTATAAAGGTGAGGTCAAATCGATTTTCTCTTAGCGGTCAAAACATGGTTGGTTTTAACAATAAGACCAGTGTTATTAACAGAAGGGTCTGGTCATAACGCCTCTAGAGGTGGTTATAAGACCTAGCTAACCTTAATGCTTTCCACCGTGACCCTTGGAAAAGCATACAGTTTCCCTGTGCATGTTAACCTCAAGAATACAGCAACTTATACTCTTCACTCGACTTTGCATGTTTTACTGACTCTAGTCACACCATACACACACACACACACACACACACACACACACACACACACACACACACACACACA
>KZ651085.1:968109-987422 GCA_001010745.2 Gerris buenoi | reverse complement strand
TTTTTTTGTATGTATGTATACATATTATTTACAGCCACAATAATGCTGAACCTATTATTCTTAAAACGTTCACATTCAGAATGATTTTTCATCTCTAAATTTCAAAATTTAATTTGAATTATAGTATAAATAATACCAATAGATGAATACAAATAAAAGCCTCGCCACAAAATGAATTTTAATTATATAAAACAGCTTTTTTCCTATCGGCACAGGCACACCAGCTTTTATTCATTGTGGGCACACCAATTTTACATTATTAATACGGATCGGATACATAAGTGCTATAAAAAAAATAGGTCCGAGACAACTCGGCTTCTCATATACGACACCATGGTATTATTATTATTTGTTAACTGAGTAAATAAATATTTTCGCACATCTAAGGAATAATCAGTGTATTGTCTGACCACAAGAATAATATTACAGACAATACACTGATTATTCCTTTGATGTGCGTTAGTATTTATTTTCTTTGTTACCATATACCATAATGTTATCTAAATACCACAAAATATCCGTCAAAACTACCAATGAATTTCTCATATACGACTTCATAATTACTTAGCCCACTGTTTTCTGTTTAATAGTTTTCGAGTTTTCGTAAGATCATTTAAATAATATTAAACATTTAATCAAAATTAATCATAAAAATAACTTTTCCCCTGTGGGGAATCGAACTTAGCCTCTCTCCGTCCGCGTTTAATGCTATTTTTTTTTCAGGAACTTGATTTTTCCTGGACAGCTTATATTGTTAGATTCTTATTTAAATGGCCTACAATTTAGAATTGTTATTTGGACTGTTTTCGAGATTGATTTGGGGGTAGCGCCTCCAAATTTGGAGCTGAAATTTATTTCTCAATTTTCCTTCGGGGTGAATTTTCTGAACATGTATACCAACTTTTGTCAAAATCGGCCTAGTAGTATAGGCTTTAAGCGTCTGGCCACACGACAGACAAACATTTAAAAAAAAAACCAAAAAAAAAAAACATTTCTTTGAACTCAGGGGACCTCAAAACTTATAAATCCATGAAAATCTAAAAAAAAGTATTACTACACATGTTATCAATGAGCATTAACTATATTGAATGGATAACAAGTAACATATAAATAAATATAAATAGAATCAAGAAAAATAATAGCTTCCAAAATGCAAAATACATTTTAATAATAAATAGAAAAAAATTAAATTAATTGATTAATAAATTAAATAACAATAAAATATAATCAGAATTAAATAAATTAACTACTATAATAATACGGGAATTTAGATATATATTGTGGTTATCGATTGTGAATAAAATAAAATCTTGTCTTAGCAGTATTGTAGTTGTAGTAATGAATTATTTGTTATGCCTGAAGAAGGGCGAAAAAATACTATATTTCAGGAAATCCACAATTTTGACTTTTATTTTTGATTGATTCTCATTTTTATCATGGATCTACAACCTAAAGAATATGTTTCCTAAATATTTGAACTGCGTGTAACACAATAATTATATTACGTTTTACGTAAGGTTGGAAGATATCATGTGGCATGGAATTCGTTTTTCCTGGATGTTTGTTGAAAATTGCGGAAGTTATAAATTATTGCAGAATCTATAAGAAGTCGGACTTTTATTACTTTTTTGTTTATTTTCTTGCCATTGCTTTTATTCCATTTTTTTATGTTATCAGTTCTGTGATAAATCTAGTTTGTTATCACAGTCTTTCTTTTTTTAAGGTTCCTCGTAGGTCTAAGGATAAATCACGGCGTATATTCTTTACTCTTATTTTTACTTACTCGTATACGTATTTTGTATAAAGAGGAAGATTTTGTATAAAATTAGAATTAGAGATTTTAATGGATTTACTCGTTTTGAGTACACTGAGTATTGATTTTAAAAAATGTCAGACTATAGTCTGTCGTCTGTGCAGACGCGTGAAGCCTAAATTACTGAGGCCTTTTTTGAAAAAAATTGGCATACAGGATCAGAGAAATCAAGGCAAATTCGAGATATGAATTTTAGCTCCAATTTGAGGACGCTATCCCCATAAACTCTGGAAGAACGTGAAAAATATTATTTATTGAAAATAGTTCCGGAAATTTTGATTAAAAAATTCTAAAATTTATAGTACGTTTTAATACGAATCTATGGTGAGTCGTTTACCCGGGAAAATTCTATTTTCCGAGATATTGATGGAGATAAATCTGATTTATTGAAAATCGAACAATCAACTGTTAAAGGAACAACACAAACTGCTATCCACGTAAATTGAAATAACTTTAATATCACTGCAGCTTTCAGCCTTAAATAAAAGGCCATCATCAGGTGGACACCTGTTGGTCACTTTTTAAATATGTTTAAAAATAAATCAATTAAATGAGATATTATAGGGAATTATACGATTATAGCAATATTTTAATATAGTNG
Source organism: Gerris buenoi (assembly GCA_001010745.2). Lineage (NCBI taxonomy): Eukaryota > Metazoa > Arthropoda > Insecta > Hemiptera > Gerridae > Gerris > Gerris buenoi. Next base: position 985,008 of record KZ651085.1, on the reverse strand, counting down.
TATGTATGTATACATATTATTTACAGCCACAATAATGCTGAACCTATTATTCTTAAAACGTTCACATTCAGAATGATTTTTCATCTCTAAATTTCAAAATTTAATTTGAATTATAGTATAAATAATACCAATAGATGAATACAAATAAAAGCCTCGCCACAAAATGAATTTTAATTATATAAAACAGCTTTTTTCCTATCGGCACAGGCACACCAGCTTTTATTCATTGTGGGCACACCAATTTTACATTATTAATACGGATCGGATACATAAGTGCTATAAAAAAAATAGGTCCGAGACAACTCGGCTTCTCATATACGACACCATGGTATTATTATTATTTGTTAACTGAGTAAATAAATATTTTCGCACATCTAAGGAATAATCAGTGTATTGTCTGACCACAAGAATAATATTACAGACAATACACTGATTATTCCTTTGATGTGCGTTAGTATTTATTTTCTTTGTTACCATATACCATAATGTTATCTAAATACCACAAAATATCCGTCAAAACTACCAATGAATTTCTCATATACGACTTCATAATTACTTAGCCCACTGTTTTCTGTTTAATTGTTTTCGAGTTTTCGTAAGATCATTTAAATAATATTAAACATTTAATCAAAATTAATCATATAAATAACTTTTCCCCTGTGGGGAATCGAACTTAGCCTCTCTCCGTCCGCGTTTAATGCTATTTTTTTTTTTTCAGGAACTTGATTTTTCCTGGACAGCTTATATGGTTAGATTCTTATTTAAATGGCCTACAATTTAGAATTGTTATTTGGACTGTTTTCGAGATTGATTTGGGGGTAGCGCCTCCAAATTTGGAGCTGAAATTATTTCTCAATTTTCCTTCGGGGTGAATTTTCTGAACATGTATACCAACTTTTGTCAAAATCGGCCTAGTAGTATAGGCTTTACGCGTCTGGCCACACGACAGACAAACATTTAAAAAAAAAACCAAAAAAAAAAAACATTTCTTTGAACTCAGGNACGATTTTTAAAAATTCTTTAAATTGAACAGAAATAATAAAATAGTAAATGAGTGTATATTATTATTAAGTCAGTGCAGCAATGTAACTACTAACTATACACATTTGTAAAATATCGCTTCTAATTTAATTGTAGGTTTAAAATTTAATATAATTAAATATGTTTCAGATTTGAAAATATCACTAAATTAGGGTGAAATATAGCCAAATTATTTATTTTATTTAATAATAAATTTATTTTTATGTATTGAAAATGAGTTTGTTTACTTTGATTAATGGTTGATAATGGAGTTTAACATAAAAATGTAAAATATCCTTTATAATTTAATTGTAGCTTAATTTAATTTAAATTAAAATGTTTCAGATTTGAAAAAATCAGGGTGGAATACTGTCAAATTAGTTCATTTATTTATTAATAAATTTTATTTATACATTGTAAATGAGTTTGTTTACTTTGTTTAATTGTTGGCAATAGAGTTTAAAATGAAAACTTATCTAGGTATTTTATTTGAAGTTTCATTGAAACATAGCTCATTTTGGAGAACGAAAATCTATTTATTGTTTTCATTTAAATATTAAATTAAATATATATATAAAACAAATTTAAAAATTATTTATAATTTACTTTATTTATATTGACTATTTTTTTAAAAAAAAGAAAAAAAAGCCTTACCAATTTCTAACGAGTCGAATGCCCTACCGAATTATAGTATTGTTTCGGCAAATGTATAGTTATATTATTAATCGTTAGAATTATACTCGGAAAACACGAAATTCGCCAGGGTATAAAAGGAGATTCGAGATAAGAGGTTGTACTCGCGAAGATTAAAGGCATACTGAAGGGGTGGCCGCTTGGCCCGCCACAATTTCAAGGGGGTTGATTTCAGGGGGGTCTGGGGTCACGCACATGCCCAGTAACTCCCTTCGTAGCTTCTCTTTTTCGCTTACTTTATTTAATATATGTAACATGTCTATGAGCTTAAACATATTATGCAATGTATATATAAGAAACAAAGCATTAATGTTCCTTTTTAAACACAATGGAAGTCGGATATAAAATGAGTTGCAAGAATACAGAGAAAATAAACCATGTGTCATTTTGTTTTGTTATACGTAACATAATCTTATAACGATAATAACTATTAGTCGTGAAATATACTACACTTACAGTGTCTCCATAAGTTTTCAAAAAGGTTTTTCCAACAATTTTGAAGATTATAAATTCTCAGACTAGTTATAGTTAAGTCAGGTTATCATATCTCAACTTAGCATGCCTACTGCATATTGCGTAAGTCTCAATTTAATACTCGTTTCCCGTGTCCACGGTATTTTTTCAAAACAGTTTCAATACAAAATCAAAAATTTGCTCTCGTGACCTTGAACTCAAAACGTTTTGAAATCGTAAGGGGGTTTGAATTTAATTCCATTGGGTTTTGAATACCATAACTGTTTTGAAAAGTCATGAAAACGTTGTATTTCATTAAAACAAATTTATTTATTGACTGGCTTAAGTTCAGCCAGTACATCAGCAACTCTGATGTAACATTCATGTTCTAAACCTAATGCAAATTTTTAACATTCGACATTCAGCAACTTTTACAGGTCCAACTCCCCAAAATAGTTCTGAGGCAGCATCAAGGGCAGTGACTGTTTACATTTTCCTTTATTTTCTTCCCATTCAACCTCGAACACTGGAGGACGTCGAAAAAAATGTTGCTTCTGCGACATATTCCATATTGTCCTTTAAATTGTTAAACAATTGATATTAATACTTTATTTGAGGATATCGCCAAAATAGTTGCAAAATTATTTAGCATTAAAGTTTCAAATGTCGATATTTTCAAAATGGCGGCAGATATGAAAACGAAATTCACTGGGAATTTTTGTCTTGTAAAGAGACATAATTCCTGTCAATTTTTAGAGTTTTTGTTTTTAAATATTTGCTGTGGCAAGTAGAAAGAGAAAGGCAGGGGGTAAACACTTCAGGGGAGCAACGGGCAGCGCGAGTGGCAGGAGCATGGGCACGGGGCAGTGCAAGTAACCTGTTTGCACACTCGCTCTGCTCTATTGCATGTCCACTTTCCGGCTTGCTTCCACAGACTTTCGCTGAATTTAAAGAAGGCATAATTCCATAATGACATGATGGAAGTCAAAGCCATCGGGAGTGGCAGGGAGTGATTGCACTCTCCTCTTCTACTTACTTGGCTTATCCCACAGCAAATATTTTAAAAATTCGTAAAAAAATATATATATATATATATTCCCATTGCGCAGCAATTTGCAGCAATTATACCTTTTAATAAGACAAACATTCCAAATGAATTTCGTATTGATATCTGCTGCCATTTTTTAAGATTGTGGAACTATTTCGACAATATCCACACATAAAGTGTTGATAGAAATTGTTTAACATTAAGGACAAAATGCAATATGTCACAGAAGCTGCATTTTCTTCAACGTCCTTCATTGCCCTAGGTAGAATGGAAAGCAAGTAAGGGAGAATGTTAACATTCACTGCCCTTGACGGGTGTAAGTATGCACTAAAATGAGTTTTTTAACAGCCACAGTTCTGCGAGAGATCTCAGTATTATGCGTATTTCACTAAGGATAACAGCCAGGGCCGATTTAACTATAGGGGCACGATGGGCACATGCCCAGGGGCGCAAGAGGTTTGTGGGCGCAACTCAAAAGGTAAGGGGGGGGGGAGCACGGCTAAAATTTGCAAGGGCAAAAAATATAAATGTGAAAATGTTTAAAGTAAACCAAATATCCCTTATACATAAGCTTTGCATATACCTAACTCTCCCAGTAACCAACTGCTCGGCGGAGATGAGCTTTTCACAGAATAAAATCAGTGAATAGGTCTTTAATGCGTAATGACAAGCTGAACGCAGCTTACTGTTATTATGCACGTAAAGTGACAAGCTATACCGACTTAATCGACGTTTTTTCGTAAAATTTGTTTACGATTAATCTTCGTTTTAGACCAAGCATACATTTTTATAAAGAGTAACTTTTTCGAAAAATGATTTTTTTTTTTTAATTTACACGTATAGGCAACCCAAACGGGGGTCAGTAGGGACCCCTCCTTACTGACATATTTTTTACTTTCTCGAATATAAAGATAAAATATTGTGAGATAAATATTCGATTTTGAGATTTGGATGGATTTACACGTTTGAGGTCCCACCCTGAGTCCAAAAAGTAGTTTTTAAAAATGTCTCCGTCTGCGTGTGTCTGTCATCTGTGCGCGCGTGTGGAGGCTAAACGACTTGGCCGATTTTGACTAAATTCGGCATACACGTTCAGAGAAATCACCCTCTGAGGCGAAATCGAGAAATGAATTTAAGCTCCAAATTGGGGGCGTTACCTCCCAAAAGCTCTGAAATTTTTTTATTTTTTTTTCGAAAACGGTTCCGACGATTTTGTCGGAACCGTCCAAAAAGTACCACTTTTTGGAAATTTCGAGAAAAAAAATTATTTTATTTTTTATTGGCAAAATACGTTTTTTATAATTATGGTCTTTTCAATGTATTTATATGTTTACAGTCCGGTTTAGTGTCAATAAAATACATCACCAGAAGTTTGTTTTTGTGTTTTGAGAATATCAGACCCATAAAATATTTCAAAGTGGGCTTTTTAGCATTTTAAAAACACCATAAATAGGGTACTATTTAACTATACAGTGTGGCCTACGGACCCTCGTTGTGTGCTGACTAGCACTCACTTGACTACGGACCCTCGTTGTGTGCTGACTAGCACTCACTTGACTACGGACCCTCGTTGTGTGCTGACTAGCACTCACTTGACCTGTTTATTATTACATAAATTACCTTAAAATATTAAATAAACAATTTTATAAAGAGTAACATTTTTCAAAAAATCAAACATAACCCCACTTTACTCTTGGTAGTATTTTTGAAAATTCTAATTTTTTTTTGGTGCAGTTTACATTGTACGAAATTTTCAATATGATAATTCTTCATTTCAAAACAAGCAAAAATTATTATAAAGAGTACCTTTTTCTCGCAAAGTGAAATGTTTTTGTCATTTACTCCTATAGGTAACTCGAACTAGGGTTAAACTTTGTATTAAATATTATTAGTATTATCTTTTTACTCCAAGTTTTAATTATTACACTTAATTCTTTTTGTACGAGTGCAATGTTTACTATAAAAGATTTAATATAGTATAATTTTATATTATAAGTATACAAGTAGGGGGAGGGGGGGGGGGGGCGCATCGTGTCGGGGTGCCCAGGGCGCAGTGAACGTCTAAAACGGGCCTGATAAAACCTGTGGGATCATTATTTTTATTATTTTTTAAATTTACTTGTATTTAATTAATAATTCAAATAACAATAAAATGATAAATAATATTATTAATGGGTAATAACAGAAAAATATTTGAAGAAAAATGTTAATGTCATTTTTAGAAAATTACAAGTTTAACAATAATATTACTACTAAAAACACATTCACAGCAACGGTGAAGTATAATTAGTGTATTTTTTGCTTTCTTTGATAACGTTATGCTTTAGCCACTCATTATTGTCTAATTTATTTATTTTGCTCTCCCCTTTTTAAAATTTGACATGAATATTTATGTATTCATATATATACATCTATTTTTATTTTTACAAGAATAAAAATACCTATAAATATGGCAAAATTTAATGAGCGCAGACAATTATAATAGGAGTATCTTTGAACTATAAAATTTACAAACCTTACACATTTTTAAAAAAAAAAAGATAAAGTGTGTACCAAAAGATAGATAGATACACACGGTACCAAAATTGTTCTCTGTTGTTCAAAAGAGATTTATTTCTTGGAATTATTTTTGAATTAGGAGAAAAATATTGTTTATTTTTCACAACGATTACACAGCTTCCGAACTTCCGAAGAAAGTATTGTAATCGAGCAAAAAAATTCGAGTTTGAGATTTTGATATATTTACAAGGTTTGACTTCCCCTGTGTCTAAAAAAGGGGGTTTCTAAAAAATGTCTATCTCGGCCATTCAGTGAAATTGTGCTTGCGTGTTTATTAAAATCGTTCACTTTGATGTGAACTCGAGTAATTAATTTTAGCTTTAAATTCGGGGAAGCTATTTTCCAAAAGTCCCCAAGTAATAATTATTATTCCTTTTAAGTACGGTTCCGACGATTTTGATTAAAAAACATTTATTGAAAGTTGGTTTCTCAGTAAACATGGAATGTAAAAAAAAAAAAAATAAATAAATACCACTGAACAGTTTATAATTATTTTTAATTAGGATTTGATTAAATTAGATTTAAATTCAGTATAACAATGTATATTTGTTCGAGTTGGTTGGACCAATTTTTGGTAAAGTTAATATGTACTTGGAAAAGAAACGGGTAAAAAATTTCATCAATATCGATTTATTAGGTTATGTGCGAATGCTAAACATGTCTTTGAGACTTTTTGAGATTTTTAATTTATGTACAAAGAACTTAAAACCCCATTTTAACTTAATAATGTTATCTTTTGAATCTATTAAAGGCCCCCATATACACGATCAAACAGTTTGCTCAAAATGTTTGCGCAAACCAGATGTCGGGTAAATTAAGGCTATACACGTCAAACATGATGATGTACGTGTTCCATACAACATCAAACAGGCCCATACACGTGTATGGCCTGTTTGATGTTGTATGGAAAAAATGTTTATGTATGATCAAAATGTTTGCGCAAACATTTTGACCTTGAAAATAATTCATTTAAAAATATGAACAAAGCAAAAACATAGAAAATATTATTGGAATAACAACACCGGTTCCACCTGTCTATATAGGATTTGAATGTGGAGGACAGGAAAAGGACTTCGAATGTGAATTTTATGAGTCATTATTATACTCCCCTTGCTGTCTGTCTACTATGTATTTATTTATATTTTATAAATGAAAAAGAAAAGAAAATCAATATATAATGGAAGGCTTTACACTAAATTTGATGGTTTAATCAATTAGGATGTGTGTCCGGAAGACAGATGGCTAGCGGTGTGGAGACACAGTTGAATTGACCATATAGTTTCTTATGGTAGGACCAAGGTGGAGGAAGTATTAAGTTTCCCGTATCTGGTTCACTGCCACGGGTCCTCTCCTACATCTGCTTCTAAAACCTTAAACGTGTCCACGAGTATATAAAATCTTAGCTTTTCAGTGCTTGGTTTCTTTTATTTGTCCTTTTAGTATCCCCTGTCCTGGCTGGGGTCGTTAAGGGTATACAAAAATTAGATAACAGCTAATTGTGTCGAAAAAATTTGCTTGAATTTTTGAAAATTTAATTTTTGTTGGTTTAAAACAAACAAATAAAATATAAAAATCATAAACCAAAAGATAAAACATAAAGTATAAAAAAGCCAATCTAATATAATACAAAATTAAATGATAAGATAGTGAGCAAGTATATATGTATAGAAGCGCTACTATGAAGAAACTAGAAAACCGAATAAAACAACCCAATTATGACATAAAAGGCAAAAATGATTAAACGCCATTCCCATTCACACAAAAAATAGTAAGCACTAAATATACCACGACAATTTAATATATTAGACACGGAAAAACATTAATCTAAATAAAAAATTCTTAGAAGCCATGACCAGCAACACCTACCATAAATTATAAATTAGATTTTAAACACATAAATAAATATTGCTTTGTAATAATTTTTAATCAAATCAAAACTCACGCCAAAATAATAGAGATTTTTTCAATTATGTATAAATATATACAAAAAAAAAAAATAATAATAATAACAGCAAAGCAGATAATAATTATAAACTGGAACGTATGGAAAATAAAATAAAAATATTATCAGCTCATATTATCGGCTCAGCGAAAATATTGCCGGAACCGCCCTGATTACCGAGGGTTCCGGATTAACGGGGTCCTACTGTAAAAGAAAAATCCAATTTTACTTGGAGGATTATGACCATATACTAATTTTATAAAGTTTAAATGACTACATTGCATTACTGGTATAGGTTTATTATTCATTTTACACATCTTATTTGTAAATTTTCATCGTCCTCTTCAAAAGAATTAGTTACCCACCTTAACGGATTTCATGTAAATAAAGTGTACTATTGTTTCAGACACGTCTATACCTCAGAATGAGCCGAAATATTGCAATTTTTTTTTTTTACTAAAGGCGATGTACTTAAATTTTTTTGAGATTGGTATACTTAACGACCCCTATAAGGACATTAACTTTTAATAATATTCATGTAAACAAACAACTTTAATGTGCGATCTTTACTTATAACAAAAATGTTAATAGTTCAATTAATATTGCAATTTACATAACTTATATTAGTGTTCCTAGATTATCTTATTTTATACGTTGTAAAGACATCATTATAATATTTTGTTCTTTAGTATGATGATGATGACAATTTGACAATGCTTTATTTATCTCCGGTAAGCTTGGAAACACTTAAAAAGATAGTATCTAATTATTTTTCGTCAAAAGTTACTATTTGTCATTATCAATAATAGGATTAATGTAAACAACATTCGAAAATCTAAGTGAAGCTTCTTTTTCGTAGTGTTAAGCCGGGCTCACACGATTTCGGCAAGAGTGACAGTTTAGACTGAACAGTCAGTCTGAAGGCCCGACCGCCCGAATAGTCGTGACTCCCGCCAGATCGTGTGTACGGTACGTGGCTTTTAAAAAGTGAAAATGCCTTACCGTGTTGTCTTACATATACGTTAGTATTTAAGCTGATTTAATCTAAATTTATTATTAACAAAATTAATTTTTTTGTTTTAAACATTTAATTTTGTATTATGTAAACAAAGGTTTTTATTTATAACAGTAAAAAGAGGTTATCCAAATAGCATAAACAATAAATTATATCAAGAAATAATAAACATCAGTTTTTTTATTGGTTAAACTAAAAATATTGAGACATCACATTTATGAATTAATACTAGTCATTGATTTTTGCTATGTATAATAATTTATAATTATCATTTATTTTAGATTAATTTTGGTTTCTTGTGTTGGTAGCGCATGGTTGTCCTGAAAACGGTCGCCTCTGTTCCCTAGATTTGTTCGTCGGTCATATATTTGTTTTTATTATTCGTTTATTATTTGAGTCTTTCTATAAATTAACTTCTTAATTAAATATTAGTATTGAAAATCGTAACTGAAACTGTTTTTAATGCAATATGTTTTGACTTAAACTTAGGGACTAGGGACTTCTAAAGTAGGGTTCATATTCTTCTATTAACAGCATTTTATATATGCTCTTGCGTGAATTGCTCAATTGCAATAGATCACACTTACCTGAAAATATACATTCTCTTGTGAATTACACAGTTGCTATAGATCACACTCGCTCATCTTTACTCGCTATCTTTATTCATTTGTTACTTATACCACCCTTGTTGAGTGAAGTTTCTTTTGGTTGAGAGATCTTTCATTCATCGCTCGATTGTTTCAATCAACTTAATTTATTGATTAATGCGTTGATTTGTGTTTCAGATGGCTGAAGAAGGACAGTTCAGAAGGACTAAGAGTCTACCGGTAAAAGAAGGAGGAGTTAGTGCCATATATATGGGAGCAGGATGGCAGAACCAAAGAGGACCTTGGTCTCCAGGACCTCCGCTTCCTCCTAAAGGTCCTCCTAGGCCAACTCAAAAGAAGTTCCTTACAGCACTAGTACTAGCAGCTTGCATCACACTTACTGCCACTGCTTCTTTACTCTACATCATCAGAACTGGTTAGAATTATTTTTTTCATTAATAATGCTTTAATCATATGATCATAATTCATAAGTCATCTTCAAAACCGATTGCACAAGTACACTAGAGTGTTACTTATAGGATCTTATACCGTTAGCTATATAAGGAGTAAGGAGTCACTATCTTATACGTTAGGGACAGTCATTGGTACTTATAGCGAGTACAAATAATTATTTATAATCATTAAAAGCATCGATATCTGCGTCGATATACAATGCGTGTATTACAGGACTCGGAGCCGGTCTCCAGTCGATTATTATCGTATGATATTGCTATAGGCGCCTACATGGCTTAATAAGAATGAACATATGATCATCTCTCTTATCTTTTAAAAAGCTATTTTCTTAAAATATTTAGAAGAATATCGTCTATTTATCATATCGTCTTTAGTGTAAGTGCTTTCTTTCTTCACCAAAGTTATCTTAAGAAAATAATCGCGTATCGCTTGCTATATAATATGATACTTAATCGCTTCACTTCAGTGTGCAAACTCTTAAAACAGCTCCGTTAACATTCTTATAATTCATTAACAATTTTCTAATACCTGAATCAACCTAAGAATAATTTATTATTGTAACCTTATATAAGTTTGCAAGTAAACATTTAAATACAAGTTTTTTTTCACAAAATATTTGTTTTAATGTGAAATTTGTGCCACGACGGGTCTGAAGTTCTCTAAATTGTTAATAATTGTTATAATTAGGTTTTTTTACTGCATTATTATTATATTTAGGTATTTTTACTTTTTTTAAATACCTACGTAGATATGGACTTAATATAAATCAGTTATAATCCTTAAATTTCATCTTTCAAAGTACCATACTTGTTAAAAATTATCACTTAAGATATTTTAAATAATTTAACAAATATGTGTGTAGTCATTATTTCCCTTCTATTCATGTTTCGAGGATTATCTTAAAAGTTCTTAGGTAGTTTAGACTTAGTCTCGACTTTCATGTTGTTTCAAGTTCTTAAGCCCTGTAGTAAGTTCTGTCTGTAGGTAAGTTGTTCGTGATGGTACAGTATCCCTTGGTGCCCCTGTATTCTGCCTCAGGAGTCACGCCAGCTAAATTAGTTCGCCCCGACATGGTAAGCTTGTTCCGACTACCGGCAACCAACCAGGTGGCCTCCCGTGATCTTGGGAAACCGATACAAGCGCCAACATATTTCATAATCACTTAACAACACGGCAATGCTGACTTCATCATGATCCTTCTTTATACTTTTGTATCTTCTTTCGATACATCCTTTCCTCTGTGTTCTTAATTCTAGTACTTCAAACCATCAGCTTAAATTGCAAATTCTTCTATTTTCTCGTGATTTCATGTTTTTTTCAGTAAAATTTAATTGTTTGCATGTTTTTATTCTTCTCTCCCTTTGAACAATGAATAATTGAATATTGATTAGTCTGGTAAATTGTTTCCCCGTAAGCCTTGGCAGACAACAGTCCTAATGACTTCGATTATTACACAACGACTGTAGATTAAGGTAAAGAATCTGACTTGAAATTTAATTTAATCTTGACAAGTTCATGTCTATATTCGTTGTATAATAGTTCCACCGTCCCTCAGGTACCTTATAAACGTTTGCAGCTGAAAGTTGGTTTTCCCATAATAAAGCTATTGTAATAAATTGTACCTCACGAGTTACTTGTTTAGAGGAACATACCGAGCAATTTATAACTATCAATATCGATAGGGTATTTTTCTTTTTGCCATTTCAATTCTCAGAGGTATTAGATAAGTTACTTAAATTTATAAATAACAAGTTACTTTACTCATTTATTCATTTATTCAATCAAAACACTCAGAAGAAAGGATCAGCAACTTTACAGATCCATTGAACGCTTTTAAGTGAGATAGAATTAAGGATTAGCAATTTTACACATATATTCAATGTAATCAGTAATGCGTAACATAATTAACCCCTCTAAAGAATATGACCGTATGGCCGTTGTTAAGTCTAATTATTAGTTTTCATGAATGAAAAAAATTTATATTATTCGCTTATTCTTTGCATATTGTATAGTCGACACAGCATTATGTCCTGTTAGGGTTGAGCCAATGGAACATGTTAGTTGTTAAAGTAGTTAGTAACCCAAAAACCACATCATTGTTTACGTATAACTAATAAAACTTCGGGGAGGGAGAGAGAGAAAGAGAGAGAGAGAAAGAGAGAGAGCGATAAAGAGAGAGAGAGAGAGAGAGAGAGAGAGCGATAAAGAGAGAGAGAGACAGAGCGTAAAATATAATATTCGGTTTTTCTCTAATATTCAAAATAGTTTACTAATAAACGTGAACGCTCGTTTTAAAAAACAAAATGTCATTCTTGATTGAGTTTAAGCACCAACAAAAGGAAAAAAGACAGCAAAACCCTTGGGGCCCAATCAAGGATACAGAGGCACAAATCGAGGTCAATAGTTTCTACAAAAAAACTAGCTGAACAGCAATCAGTAGTATTACAACTAATACTACAATCTAGACTTATAAGAAACTAGCTGGGAGATCCAAACCCGACTAAATTGCTACCAGATTTTTCTTTATATCGTTGTGAAGAAAATAAAAGTTTTTTTTTGTCGTCTGAATTGGGTAGAAAATAAAAAGAAATGTACTAAACAGTATACTTCTAATAGACTCAACCCCCTCCCCCTCTCCCCCCCCCCTTCAATAATAAAAATAGAGTTCTGAAAAAGGGACTGCGAAAGAGAGATTATTGGCTAAGTAATAATAAGCCAAACAATAATTAAACTTTAGACTAGATGTAATAAAAACTAACTACTTTAGTCAATATTGAAGGAAATGAAAAGTTCAAAACGTTCTTGTTTTTTTTTCTTACTAACCACCTCGAATTTAACGTTTTAAATTAGTTTTAATCTTCTTTTGGGAAATTTTAAAGCTGTAAGTAGTAAAGAGGAAGTTTTTGAACAATTTCGTGAACAGAATTTAATTTTAAATTCTCTCAATTTTTAACAAAGTTAGTTTGAAATTAATTATTTCTTAAAACAGTTTAAAAACAGAGAGTTTGAAATTCATTAACAAATTATATTGTTTGGTGTTTTATACATGACATGATATTTAACTTTTTTTATTAGTATAGCGTTAATTTCTAATTATATCTTACAGTTTTATAGATAAATTATTATTATTATATTATACGACGTTCGCTAATTATGGAAATCAATAGCATATTACTTAATAGACATATTTATAAGATTTTATTCCACAAAAGAATTAAATTACACTTTAATTCCAAAGTTATTAAAAAAATATATACAACATTAAACAGTGTCAGTCAATAAATAAATTATGTAAACAAACTCAACACATTAATAATAAGAAGGTTATACTTTGGTTATCCCAGTGTTGTCAAAACAAAAGGATGGAGTAGAAGGAGCATCCTAAACAATTCCTTCTCTGTAGAAGATTCTTGTGGCAAAAAGGGAAGCAGGTAACTGAAATGAAAGAAATTGAAGAACAGCCTTTTCTTACCACTTGCAACTTCTGTTTCATGATTGCGAGGCCTAATTCATTGCAATTCAGTTTATTCAAATTTTCAATATAGACGAGATCATTAACTTTTTCTATCCGAAATTTATTTTTAAGAAAACTTTTCATCGAATTTTGGAGGGATAGTTTGCGGTCATCTTCTAATGTAAATTTCTTGTTTTGACCAAGAGGATATACCGAGTTTATCTCACAAAAAGTATGATGGTGCAAGAAGTGATGAACTATGAATCGTTTGATTTTATTCATTCACCCAATCTTGTGCGTGGGTTGACCGTTGATTGCAACTGTTTGTTTTACGTATAAGTTGATTTAATAAAGTTCATTTTAACCATTCGTTAAGTCTATTTGATTCTGGGGGTCGATGTATGTATATAAAGATCCAACTTTACTTATACTTCATCCATATAGATATCGGATTGTGAAGTGTCGACTGTAAAATTCTTTCGGTAAGACGTGCAGATTTGTGAAATTAAATAGTAAAAGGTCTCGACTGTAAAATTCTTTGGCTAATTCGCATTAATTTAACGAAATTATTAACGCATTAATATGAGGTATTGAACATGATCGTATTTCGATATTTAGATTAGATTGAGTATAGAAAACTTATCTTAGCCTCATTAGCAATTTATTTTAGTTTTAAGCATCAAATTTAAAAAATGTATCCGCAATGTTTTAAATTATAAAATACATTATACCTTTCAGTTATTTTTCATATTATATTTTTTGCTGTTTTAAGAGGAACTTAAACATTATCCTTTAAAATATCAAAATAATTGTATCAGATTATTTTGTTTTTGGTAATATTTAATAATTTATTTCTTTTATACGCAATTTTGTCTTATTGTAATAATACTTATTAAAATTAAATATTCACTGAAAATAAACCAACAATTAAAGCACTTATTAATAAAAGAAAATAATAAATATTCATTTTTGATGAGAATATCAGAGAATAAAATCTCTATGAATAAAAAACTATTTAAGAAATCCAAGAATTTGAATTTGAAATTTTTAAAAGTTTTTTTCTTTTTTTTTGTATTTGTAAAAAGAGAGGGGGTCGTTTTAAAAGTCAAACTGTTATCTGTAAAGGGAAAAAAAGGGAGAGATTTCAATCTTAAGAGCGCCCTTAAAAGTTCCTTTTTTAAAGAAAAGGGTTAAAAAAAAGGAAAGAAACCACAGAAGCAATAGAAATAAATGGAACTTCATTTCACGAACTGACTTAAAAACGTATTTAAATTCTGCTTTTAAGAATGAAAAGAATTAGAATAAAAAATAAAAGAGGAGTGTTTAGAAGCGAGAATGATCCGAAGTATTTCAATTTTAACTACATTGAAATTATGTCACTAAAATAAAAAAAAAAAATTAAAAGATCCATTGTAACCTTAAGGGAGAATTCTAATCTTTAATTGCCCCAGCTCTAAATAACCGTTACTCTTACTTTCTTCTTTTTAAACGATAAATGAAATGGATTTTCTACTACTTAGCACCATTAACAATTATATTAGGTTTTTTTTCTAATTGTTTGGGGTTTTTCATATTTTAATTCTGTTAATTAAGTATTGATATTAAAGCAGGTGGTAAAATGTTATTGTTCTATTTTTTCTGTACCTTAAAATATATAATTATAATACATTTTTCGCTTAATACTTTCATGATAAAGGTTTTTATTCTAATAGATTTTTCTTTATTTTTACATAGTTATACATTCGTAATTAAATGGACTACATTTTAGAATTGTTTAATCCAAATCGTTACTGTTTTCGATTCTTTTTTTCAGGGTTTTTTGGAGGGCTGCTGCTACCCTAAATATAGAGCTAAAATTAATTTCTCGATTTCGCCTCGGATTATGAATAATGTATTTTAATGGGCCCAATAATTTATATTTAATTTATAATTTACCCAATAATTTATAGTCTGTATGTACCTACAATAAAAAAACAAAAAACTTTTTTCAAAAACTATTTTTGGACTAGGTCTGTCTCAAAACGCGTAAATCAATCGAATATTTACGTCATCACAATACTTTCTCTTCATATGTACTGTGTGAATGAGAAAATTAAAATCTAAAGCATAATTTCATCTAAATTCAGAACAAAAATAAATTAAATTTTCACAAGTAATCATTTCCGTGGAAATCCTTATCTTTCTTTAAGGCATCTGAAACTCACGCCTAAGTAGGTTCTTTTATCCTCATTATTTTCACAGCTAAAAAGAAAAAAAAAACGAAGCAGTAAAATTAATCACGTTTCAGGTTTTTCAAACCATTTCTCTCGCTTTCCGAGTTGAAAGGAAAGTTTCACAGTGCTTGTGGAACTTTACTTCTTTCCAAAGCCCTGCTGCCTAATTAATATCCTAAAGCTTTTTGATTAGCACCCTTCCACCTCCCTATAATTAACAGACGAAGAAGTGCGAATACTAATTATAGAAAATCCTTAATTTTTTTTCTTTTATTCTCAACTTCTCCATAACGTTTGGGGGGTCTTTTTGAAATACGGAGTTATGAATTTCTGAATTTTGGCACTAATATATATATATATATATATGTATATATATATCTGTGAGTGCGTGTCTGTTTAATTATCAAATCTTAATCTTATATAATTCAATTAATCTTCTCTTTGAAAAACCAGGAAGGAGTTAGATATACCAAATTGTAAATCCTGCTTCGGCGAGTTGATCCCGCAGATTCGGTGTCTAATCCGGAAACAACCCAAGTATTTGATTCTACTGAGCAAACTCCAGTACAATGTTCTCCGGTTCATATACCTGTAGGTGATCAGTCACTTCTAACATGCACCTGATGTGATCATTAGTGTAAAACATGTCTATTCTCTCTGGTATTCGAACCATTGCTAGGTATATTGATATTGATTTTGGTTTCTTGGTGACCCTAACCTATCATTTACAATTTACACAAATTGCCTAGACAAAGCGATAGATCCTTACATAAATATGACGCTCGTAGAACACGAATATCCCCTAGTCCTAGTAGGTTATATAGAAGAATTTTTGGCATAGTAAACGTTGTGAAATCCCATTACATGTTCTCCTGTTCATACCATGACAGTAGGTGATCAACCACTTCTCACATGCACCTAATATGATCATCAGTGTAAAACATGTCTATCCTCCCTGGTATTCGAACCTTTGAAAAGGGCTATAGGTACCTTGGTTTCTGTTGTGGACGCAAACCTATCATTTACACAAATTGCCTAGACAAAGCGATAGATCCTTACATAAATATCAAGCTCGTAGAACACGAATATCCCCTAGTCCTAGTAGGTTATATAGAAGAATTTGTGACATAGTAAACGTTGTGAAAATATAATGAAACACTAACCAAGTTCAATACATTGTTGATGATATAGGTATTTTTTAACTTTTTTTTATTAAAACGTTATTTTGTTATTTCTCATAGTCAATATTATTTTTGCTTCTGCAATAATATAATAATCTGTTGTTATATACAGATTTTTTCTATAGTTTTGAAAGTGAAATTTCATTTACCTACGTAAGTTCTTGTTGTGAAGAGATCCTGGGAATTTTTGTTTTTTACTCCTTGACCAAAACCATTAAGTCTTCAGAGTGGATTCATTATATATATACATATCTATATAT
>KZ651085.1:916430-930104 GCA_001010745.2 Gerris buenoi | reverse complement strand
TTTTTTTTTTACCATAAATTATTATTTACAAAAAAATTAATGTCTTAGATCAAAATTCCAACAGATATATCTAGCTCACATTCAAACTATTCGGCAATTAAAAAATAATAATAATAAAGTGGAATAAAGTTTTAACAAATACAAATTATTATAATAATAAAAAAAAGAAAAATAAGAAAAAGAAGTTAGTTTTGTTTTTTGTTTTTGTTTTTTTTTGTTTTTTTGGTTATATAAATGCTAAAAAGTTTCGAACTTTTCAAACACATCTACTTGTGAAACTGCGTGCTTTTAAAGTTGAACTCATATGAAATTTATTTGAACTAGTAACGTAAGCATAAAGTCCAAAACTGAGATTAAAAAAAAACTTTACACGAACTTCACTCAAATTGTTTCGTAAACAGAGAAGTATGTTTAGAAATGTAAAAGTTTCGCACTTCTTATAGTTCATTCATCATTTCTAATTACTAAGATTGATCAGATTGTACGTGTACTCGTCTTTAATTTTAATTGTTTAACACGAGTTTTCGACGTTACGAAACGTAACCAACACACGTTTAAGTGTCGAAAAATGTATTAAGCAATTCTTCTTTAACAAAAAAACTTGCTAGTTATGAAAAAATGTATCAGGTTTGAAAAAAAGAAAGAATTGTAATCCCTCAAGCATATAGAACGAAAGAGAAAGACGATTTTAATGTTTTAAAAGCCTGTCAGATACATTGTGGATATCAAGTGTAACGAGAATGAACTCACAAGAGGTCGAGAAGGATTAAGCAACATTCAAGCGTATGTATCAGAAAACTTACTATAAACTATTTAGCGAATAACAAGACGGCTAAGGGACTTAAACTTTACACGTACTTAACAGAAAGAGATAGTTTTTTTTGAGCTTAATACATCATGACGTTAACTTAACTAAGCGGTGGATGTTTATGGAAAAGTTTTAGAGTTCGCATAATCTCTGTCAAGATCCATTGTAAGGAAAGTCACTATAAATATACACACACACACACACGTATATATATATATATATATATAAGTTGGGATGAGTATTGTAGAAATTTCGGATTTTTAGTTATTACCAGAATATTAAATGGTTAAGTCTGCTATCTACCCTTTACATTTAAAAACTTTAATTGTTTACACTTGCTCAATAATTTAATATTTAATCGCCAAATATTGTTCTTGAACTTTTATTAATTTTGATTTTATACCAATAAGATTTTATGGTTCAATTTAATTAAACTATTTTATTGACAGTATGGTGTTTTAATGATTTTTAGGTCGAGGTGGAAGCTCCAGAGCGGAACCAATAACCAGAGAATGGAACGGTGAGTCTTGCACACTTATATTAATTTAATATTCTCCTCTTGAACGTTTTTTATTTTATTAATATTTTAAACCCTTGTATTGAATGCCGATCATGTTCATTTCCTATTTCGCAGATCTGTGAATAAAATAATGCCTATTAGAGTGACACATAGCTTTCTCGTGTTCTATTATTGGACGCATTATCATTTGAGATTTGGATTCCCAGTGAGGGCACTCTTTGTTTTAAGCAATATTTAATTTGCGCTGGAAATTAATATGTCCGTCTGTAGAATACTATTGCCAAACAATTCAAATGTCCTTAACATCGAGTAGGTACTTTTAAGAATGTAGTTGTTAATAAAAAAAAGTTGTGTTTCGTTATTTCTATTAGAATCACATATATATATATATATAAGTTGGGATGAGTATTGTAGAAATTTCGGATTTTTAGTTATTACCAGAATATTAAATGGTTAAGTCTGCTATCTACCCTTTACATTTAAAAACTTTAATTGTTTACACTTGCTCAATAATTTAATATTTAATCGCCAAATATTGTTCTTGAACTTTTATTAATTTTGATTTTATACCAATAAGATTTTATGGTTCAATTTAATTAAACTATTTTATTGACAGTATGGTGTTTTAATGATTTTTAGGTCGAGGTGGAAGCTCCAGAGCGGAACCAATAACCAGAGAATGGAACGGTGAGTCTTGCACACTTATATTAATTTAATATTCTCCTCTTGAACGTTTTTTATTTTATTAATATTTTAAACCCTTGTATTGAATGCCGATCATGTTCATTTCCTATTTCGCAGATCTGTGAATAAAATAATGCCTATTAGAGTGACACATAGCTTTCTCGTGTTCTATTATTGGACGCATTATCATTTGAGATTTGGATTCCCAGTGAGGGCACTCTTTGTTTTAAGCAATATTTAATTTGCGCTGGAAATTAATATGTCCGTCTGTAGAATACTATTGCCAAACAATTCAAATGTCCTTAACATCGAGTAGGTACTTTTAAGAATGTAGTTGTTAATAAAAAAAAGTTGTGTTTCGTTATTTCTATTAGAATCACAATTATTTTTATTTATTACTAAATGGGTGCAGCCAGATTAAAATTAATCTGGGACCAACTATGGAATTGTGACTTCCATCCAAATTTCATCAGACAAGCATACTTTTTAAGGTTTGGTGGTTCGCAAAAGTATTGGACAGACACACTGATTAACATAAATATTTTTTGTCTTCGATTTTTTTTTTAAATCGAAGACAATACAATTTCATTCTTCAGAATGAACACAATCCTTACGCTACCTTCGGCTAGTTCGGAAGCAATACTGAAGAAGATGATACTATCAAACAAGATCTTCCCTAATATATGGTTTTATTATTTCTCCCACAGTACACTAGTACATTAGTAGTACACAGTATATTAGTAGCTAGTGTTAGTTGCGGAACAAAGATAACTACCCACATGTTCGAACCTAGCAGACCTATATGGTCCCTATTTACTAATCCCCTATAGAGTTCAGCCACTTCACACACCGAAGTACCTCCGAAGATAATACGGTGTCAATAGCAAGCCATGTAAACTAAAGCGCCTAGGCGTGGGATCGAACCCCTGTCCTCGATTCAAGATAGCCGAGCAGAAGTGACTAATGCTTTTACTATCACTGCTACTGCTACTGCTACTCTAATTGTTGCAAGTGATTAGTAAACCTAATTAATTTATCAATTTGTTATGATTAGAAATATTCTATAATAACTCAAATATAAATATATATATTTTTTTTTTATATTAATTTCTGTTAATACTTTTACTTCGTCTTTTGTAGTAGAATAAATAATATAGAATACGATTTTAAAGTACACATGGTTTTTCTTCGTCGAGATGCCACACAAGTGTGAGAGAATAGCTCTTAAGCTCCCGGTATTAAGCTTCTTATATCTTTCTGCTTAAGCTTTTATTATTGTATTTTTATCTCTTTCTATCTGCACTTCCTTCATAGGTTTATTGCGTCCGAGTCCGCGAGGAAAAGGAATTCCACCAGGCAATATCTCAGCTCCGCTCTTTTTCTTATAGTTCATATTATTATTTTTCTTTTTTTTTCGTTCTATATTACACTTTGAAGATAAAATATAAAAACAGACAAAATTGCTTCTTCATAATTGCTTCTAAAGCTCACTGATATTATCTTTACCATTTTATTTCTGTATTCCCCTTTTTCTTTTGTTTATTTCTTAGGTATCCACGTTTTTTGTGTTTTATGTTACATATCTCGCATTTTTATGCACTTAAAAAAATTAAATGAAGGTAGCATAATTATTTGCGAAATATTTCAAATAGTACCGCCAAGTTATGCGTTATTACAACCAATTTTTTTTTTACCATAAATTATTATTTACAAAAAAATTAATGTCTTAGATCAAAATTCCAACAGATATATCTAGCTCACATTCAAACTATTCGGCAATTAAAAAATAATAATAATAATAACCGACTAACATAAACTATTTCTTGTTTTAATCTTTTTAAATCGAAGCATTTGCAAGAGAAACAATCATTGCAAATGCTTTTAGCGCAAATAATACATTATTTTTTTTAAAAAAAATGCCGCATATGAGTATTATATTCACATAAATGAATTAATAATTGTGGATTCATACTTATGTTAAAACCCATAGCCATAAATTATAAACACTATTACAATTTAGAACTGTAGTTGTGTTATTATTTAAACTTTTCAATCCCGATACTTACTGAACAACGATACTTATTTAACCCAAAGTATAATTTAACATGTAATATAGTAATATGGTGTCCCAAGTCTGGGTAATGTCGAAATTCAAGGAACATATTTTAAGTTCAAAACTGAACAATTTTATTCTATAAAGGATAGTCAAATCAAAAAATAAGCGGTTTTAAATCAAGAATATTATTAAGTCAAGAATAGATAAAGGCCACCTGATGGTTATTGAGCTAATTGACTTACATTATTCATTATCAATATATTTAGCATTGAAAAATAATAATGTCTCAAGACAGCACTTGTTTTACTAAGAATATACTTTAAACACTGACTTGAAACACCTATAGTTCTGTAGACTCGGCGGTCAAGGTTTCATATTAAAATTAAAGCTCATAAAATGGGCCGATTTCGGTGAGCCCTTCATTTCGCTGAAGCAGGAAGGAGAGACGTACTGTCAATCTACAAATCATTGTTAAATTTTCCAAAAATCACAAGCTTATATTCATCTGTACCCAAACTATTTAAATCCTATTATTTTAACTTAAATTGATCATTTTTTAAGGGAAATTTTTGCAATTTAGAATGCCGCAAACTGCATCTTCCTATCTTTATGGGTTTTGAAGTTATAGGGAATTTCAATGAGCAAAACATGTGAAATCGATAAAATTGGAAAGATCGGTAACACTCCATTATGTGTCATTTTTAGTTTTGACATCCTAAATAAGCTTCTCGAATTTCGATTTCTAGATTTGGGACACCTTCTATACACCAAAGGTTGAAGGTTATAACTCCGAATAAGATCACGTAATAGGTAACTTCTTATCAGTTAGAATTATATTTGTCTTTTAATTATTTTGAAAATTTAGCATTACTTATATTTCCTTTGGAAATTTGTTTTAATTTTATTTTTAAACGGATTATTTCAATTTTTATTAAAATTTTAATAAATCATTTTAAGGGAAAACATCGTTTGATTGAGTTTCCTCAAACTTATCAATTAGAAAATTAAGTTTAATGAATTTGAAATTCTACAAGGCTTTCTCGTAAGATGTTCTTCCGAGAATGGTTGGTTGTAGAATTGTTTTCGAGATCTCTCCCTTTGAACTCTATTTAAAGCGAGGTTATCCAAATTGGAATTTAATTAGGTATTCCATTCTCGTTCGGCTCGGTTTGAATTCTGCCTTCATTTACAAGTCTGTTATTTCTCTTGAATCACTGATAAGTTTTTGACCCACTTTGTCTCATTATAGCTCTTTAAGAACTCTCGGTATTCTTAAATTCGAGTTATACGAGTATTATTGTTAACGAGTAAATGTTTATTTTGACTTTACAATCAACTAAAATTGTCAGAATAAAATGCAACTTCTACGAAAATAAATAACTAATAAATTGAACGTCTCAGAGGTTTATTGTTGGTGAATTTAAAATTGTCTGAGGCCTTGTATCTTGTTGGTTAATTTAGCAGTTTAATGTTTCAAAGATGAAACATTAATGAGTTTTAAAAGTTTCTGAGATTACTGTTTCTAAGTTAAAATTGTATAGAATTTTGAATTGTCTGAGGTTACATTGGATATAAATTCCTCTAAAATGAAAACTTTACTACTGTTTATAGTCTCTTACCTATGTATTATCTCTACAGTTATTCATATTCTCTACCTCTATTGATTGTTTCTACTTCTTATTTTTTTTCAGTATACATTATATTGATTCCATCACTAGTCTATTATAGTCTTTATAAATTATTAATAATTCCTATCACTATTGATAGTTTTTACTTCTGTATATTGTCTCTACAACTATTGACTGTTTGTACAACTAGGCATCGCGTGGCTCTATCATTGAAGCAAGCGTATAGTAATTGTAATAAAAAATGTAATTGATTGAATATTGAAAAAATTGACAATCATGCATCATGATGAGTTGATAGATAATGGGTATAGTAGTAGATCAGCGGCTACTAGTAAGGGAAGGGAACCACCCCGCATTCTTACTATTCCTCAAAAAACTCTAACCGCACCTCTCCTTTTCAATTATTATAAAATGTATCACTTCATAACTCAAATACTACTACTTGTATCAAGTTGAAATTTTACATTCCGGTTTAAATTGTGCCTTAGACGATGCATATGAAGTTTTATTAAAATCGTTTCGTTAGAACGCAAGATATCGGTAAAAAGGTTGTTTTCTCTATTTTAAACCTTTAGGTCCGCTTTAATAGTTTTTGCGATCTTTATTAATTCATAGTGGTGCCGTTGTTGGTTTTATTAAAAAATGTTATATGAAAAAAATGTTCGTCTCATCGAGTAGGTGATAATAGAATTTTTTACCGTCCTGAAATTCCGATTTTAAATTTCAAGCTCACGTTTACGCGAGCATTGCGCGCGAACTCTTGGACGGATCACGCTGTCCAACGAACTTAGCCCGAGTATTAGTAAGAGGAACATTTGTACCAAATTTCAACTAAATCGGCTAACTTTTACTCAAGTTATCGTCGCACGCGTAAACGTTACGGACAGACAGACAGACATCCAAGATGCATATTTCGTTGAATGTAAGAAGCTCGCTTACGCTCGCTTCAACTATTTATTCGTTATCAGTTGTCCTAAATTTCCCTACATTGTTAATTTCATTTAGTTTTCCAGTCCACAACTTTCATTCTGAAGATTCCAGTAGGTTTTGAAGAGTTGGTGTAGCGTTTATTTATTACGTTTAGGTGATTAGACTGTAATTCTCTTTGTTAAGAATCTTACTTATTGTTTGATTGTGTTCAATTGACCTTCCCTTAGGCTGGAATTGTCCAGTGGTTGGGTTCAGTAGCGTAAGTTTGACCTTTCCTCGCGATGTAGGCGTATGGAGAATGTGGCGTCGTGTATCATTCAACACCGCTCTTGAAAACCATTTCTTGGCATTCTAACGTCTCTCTATTATTGACTTTCTCCCACGTGAAATGCTGAAACGTGTCCTTGATAAAAATCTCTGAACTTCATTTGTGTTTTAAAATTATTTATTTGGAATCACGATTAAATGAAAACATGAGTATAACACCTTTTGTGCGTCAAGTTTAAGGAACGAACTAGAAAAAAAAAAAAAATCACTAGCAATTTTAATATGAAATTATTTGACTTTAAACAAGCTTCCAAAATAAAGATATAGTTAAAAACACAATACTAAAAGAAGCAAAAAGTGCATGATTTTATATACTCACCATATATGTACCTGATACTTGATTACATTGATGAACAATTTAATTATTTTTTAAGTGACGAGTTTTTATGATGATCCTTGAATATGGAACCAACATTTGGTTAATTATGACCTGCCGTTATCATCCACATTTCATTAAAATGGCAAGAGTAGTTTTGATGGGGGTTGGCAAACGACAATTCGACCAACTGACACGAGAACACTATCTAAAGCTTATTTCTATCTCTGAATTTTATGATTCGGAGATATAATAATATTTCATTCTTCGAAACGATCATAAGGTCTTCTGATACCTTCTTCTAGCTAGGAAGCAAAACTTATTTCTAAAAAAATCTTTTGGAGCTAATTTATTACTTTAAGCTTTGGTTTGTACCTGTAATAGTGAGATGTTTAACTTTGATTCTACTCTTGACTAAAGTTTTGACAATTTCTAAAACAAAAACTTTTCATTTGTAATTTGACACTTCGGGTTTTTGTTTCAAATAAAACCTTTAAAATCAACAAAGCCTTGAAAAACAAAGTTCATGCTTGAACTTCTGTCTACTTTTGTAGCTTATTTGAGTGAAGTTTAAAAAAGTTGGGATAACTTGTTGCTTTTACAATTATGTAAAAGTCATTATTTAGTCCTTAACTGAATGTAAATCTGAAATAACTTTAGAATAACATTTGTTTTTGCAAAACATTCTAATTGATCCTTCATTTAGCGTTATATCGCTTTTTATTAAGTTATGCATTTATAGTTTTACTAAGTTTTTATTGTTATATTATATATATATTTAATATGAATAATAAAATAATATTAAATTTTATATTGATATGTATATTGTATTTGTTTTCCTTTTTCATTTATGATCTGATCAACACAATTATTTCGTTGTGACCATCAGTGTAAAACATGTCTCACTTAACTGGTAATCGAACTAAACTGGGAATGTCGGTGTTTAATCCTTAGTGTCTGTTTTTATAGAATCAGTAGGCAATAACGAAGACCCTCTTATATTCCTGCGCTAGTCTGTCTGTAACAAACTAACCTCCGAAAGTTCCTTGCACATAAATTTTAAACCTCGAAGTTATTTTATGTGCAACAAACCCAAAAACACGAAAATTATAGGAAAGTCCCTAAAAATCATCCCTTAAAACCTAGACTTTGAAGTTTAAGGAGTGGAATTTTTTTTAGTTGAATGGCATCGTAGGAGTGGTAAATGAAAGAGGAGAACGCCTGAGTACTAATATATAATATTTGGTTTCGTTTTTGTACCAATTTATTTTTGCG
Organism: Gerris buenoi; assembly: GCA_001010745.2. NCBI lineage: Eukaryota > Metazoa > Arthropoda > Insecta > Hemiptera > Gerridae > Gerris > Gerris buenoi. The sequence continues at coordinate 921,560 of KZ651085.1, read as the reverse complement.
CCATTTGCTCTTGAAAATTGGCATTTGACGTTAAATTTGTTTTTCGTGCCCCTTCAATTGTTTTTCCCTTCAATTTTCAAAAGCGGGATTTTAAGAAAATTTTACACAGTCACATATTTTTTGAGAAAAAAATGTTCATCCCACCTAAAACTTTAAGTCTTTAGAACCAGATCAGGCAAGACACTTTAAAGTAGTTCCATTGCGCTCGAATAAAGACGCATATGAAGGCGTTTATTACACGTCATTATCACAGAGGTTTCAAAAGTTATACCTAAAACAAACTTTTTTAAATGGCCGCCATTTTTATATGGCTGGGCCTATTATAATTTTTAACGAACTCTTTTTGTTTTGAATTGCCTAGGGAGCCCCTGTGTGCTGAAAGTATTTACTTTGCCAATTTCTTTTTTTGTAACTCATTACTAACTTAAAAGGAAAAAGATACGTAGAAGTATGTATACAAACTGCAAATTCGTAATTTTTTCTTTTACGATGAAAAACTAAACATGAACATTTTCCAGTTGAACGGAAAGTAAATAATAGAAAATTAATGTGAAGAGAGAAGCGTTTTTCTACTGAGAAATTGCTTCGGTTTGTGGAAATCCAGCACAATATCAACTGAACCAAACTTTTATCTTGATCCTTTTCTTTTTCTGTCGTTCACTATTTTTCTCAACTCTCTCATGTTCTTCTTGCAAAAATACAAATCTAACTTGGAACATACTACCAAAGAAATCAATTGAAAACGTTTTTTTAATAATTTTTTTTCTCCCGATTCCTTTTTCTTTTGAAAATAGTGTTTCTTTAATATTGGTCGAAATTTAGAGTGAATAGTTGACTCAGGACCAACGTCTAAATTCAATTTCAATTTTATCATCTTTTCATTTATTTTCTGGAATATATTTTCTTAAGAAGAAAAGAAACTAAAAAGAATTTGATCAAAGAATCTTATCTTATATTCACTTGCTTTTTTTATATAAAAAAAAGCAACATAATAAAGTCCTTATAATCCATCTTACTATTCTTTCATTTCACCAGTATTTCCCTCTAAATTTTTAATGCAATGTTGTTTATCAATTTTCCTTCCAAGCTTACCGAAGGTAACGGAAGCATTCTAATTATTCTAAAGGAAATGTTTTATGTTTCCAAATTTAAACTCTTCTTGAAAGAAATGCGTTTTAGACTCTCGGTTCTTTCTCTATCCGACCAAAATTTTTGCGAGTCCCCCGTATCTTTAACACTACTTGTCCGATTTTAATTAAATTGTAATAGTACGTCATAATTGGCCCGTAGGATGTTTCCATATTAATATCAACGTTGCTTCCTTTCCAGTACATACACAATTTTTACTTACTTACTCATTTGGATCCTCTTCTACCTTGCGGTGTCGAGGAAAACCAAAAAGATGCGGCCATAGGAGGGGTCCTATGGCTAATGACAGGGATCGAGCATGATGGAGGGACACTCCACTTTGAGCCAGGATGGATGTGATGTTCTCCAGTTGACCATCTAGATGGTTTTTTTCCTTCTTTTAGGTCTTCTACCTTTTCATCTGGCTTCTGGAGCTCTCTTGGGAAGTCCCTCACTATGTCCAGTCCATCCTATTGTCGTGACCATATCACCTACGTTGCTCATTATCTACCATTCCGGGCACGTTTAAACTCTCTCTACGCTTTTCTTCGTCGAAGTCCATATGACATCGTGGGCACTAGATTGATGGCCTGACTTACGTCTTAGTTTTCTTACTAACTTCAGCTTTGCTGACAAAACCTCTGTTCATGGCGTGAAGAACTCTAAAAACTTTTATTTGTACCTATATTAATAGGCCATCGCTTTATCCAAGTGGTTAATATATTTGCAAAATTCTCGCCTAAACCAAGGTTGGTTCAAATCCCAGGTCTAAGACATGTTTCAGTAGACGTGTAGGCTGGCTGATTCCTTCTGTCCGAACTGAACTGAGCCAGGTTTACGAAATGGGCCCATCTACATAGTCTAAGTCGAGTTCTTCGGGTTTAACATGAACAAACTTATAATTATTAAACATATCTTTTGAAGAAGTAGCCCTACAGATCACAGATCCTATATTAATTGCAACATATTTAAACTCAGCGCATAGTGCCCTCCTTTATGATTTGCATATAAACATAATCTTGACAAGTTTTTACTTTATTTATTGACTAATTATTATACAATAAGCAAAAATTAAATCAAAGAAGAAGGGATCCAGATAGATAAATCACCACCCATCGCCAGCACCCAGGGTAGGGCATTATTTGTCCTGCCGTCTCAATGTGCTCTCGGCCTTAGTCTTAAGTTTAGTTCGTGATGACATTAAATTTGTTTCATTATTATTATTTATTATTGAATGCATATTTATATATCTGCCTCCCTTTAAATTTGATCTTAACATCTATATGAATTTTGTTGACATGTATTGTCAGTAATTTCCAATTGCACACTTGCTTCCAGCACAATTCCAGGGAGAAAGGACATTTTTTACGCAGTATGACTTCTCAGAGCGAAGCCTGGAAACTCGATTTTTGCCATTTTTTCCGCCTTGGCAAGCTATTATCATATCATTGTTATCAGTGGTAGTTGCGAGTTTTGCTGTATCCAAAGTAAGGAAACCCTCCTTATAATATATATACTGTAATCCATAAAATGAAACAAAAAGGATAATTCTGTAAATAATATTTTAATTTCAAGAGTTACATTATAATTTATATGATTTAGAAAGGATTATACCACTGACAAGTATAGTGGTTCCTTAGCATTATATTATGCAAATGCAAAAAGTCCAGTGAATTATTTTTAGTATTAAGTAACATTGCGATAGTTTTATTTCTTCCGTTTTTTTATATAAAAAATATCCACACACAAAATAAATAAATAAAAAAAAAACTCCTTAATTATAATTTATTTCCACCATGCATTATAGAAATTATCTTATATTTTCTCCTTTGTTTTTTATTCAAAATTTATTCAGAAATTAAACGTTACTTTAAAAAATGTATTCGATAGTTTTAGAGAGAAAAGAAATGCTACTTTATTTAGAATATTTGTATAATTAACATAAGTGATAATTATAATTTATTTATTATTATTATTATTTTTTTATTTTTTTTTTATTTTTTTTTTTTGATAATAATTTATTGACTCTCCACGGAAAATGAACTTTTAAATAGCCAAAGCAGCTTTCAGCCTTCTTTAGTGCCGAAATATTGAATTGAGTCTTATGTCGATCTTTGACATGAAGTAGGCTCACCTTTCACTTCTTTTATTCCTATTATGTAACTCTTTTTCTTCTATATTTCGGCACTGATGGCCCTTTTGAAGGCTGAAAGCTGCTTTGGCTTTTAAATAGTTTATTTTACGTGATGAGACAATTTTATTTTTCCTCAAGATGACCTCCATAGACGCTCCCATATCTAATAATTTATAATTTTACAAACAAAAACATTATAATATCTTGTATGAACTATATCTATTGCACGAAACAAAGAAGAATTGCATTAAAATGTTATTTCTAAATAAAACATAAATCTTTTCTTTATAGTATTTAGGTAACAGTATAGAGTAAATGAAGAAATAATAAACAAAAACAAAACTAGCAATTATAAAATCATAAAAAACAATTAATTTTTTAATCATTAGGAAAACAACGAAAAATGCTCCAGAGCCAAATAAAAGAAAAGTAAGATTCCTTATCTGCCCATCTCCTTTGTTACGAAGTGTAATTAATTATTCATTATTGTTATTCTTCCTTTTTTAATCGTAAATGTCTTCAGCTTTTGTATTAAGTTTTTTCCCCTGTATTATGAGTTTTCTTTCTCTTATCTTTTTTTTGTTATGTGTAATGCATAATATACGTGCACTTTAAAAAGAGAGAAAACATTACAATAATTAATGGTTTTTGAACAAGTGAAAGTTATTAAGTAACATTTTTTTTTTTTTTTTTTTTTTTTTGTCTCGATATTCTTTCTGATTTCTTTATTTAAAATATGATCACCTTAATTGGATTTTTTTTGTCTTTCGCATTGTATGTAGTACAACAATAAAGTAATTTCTTAGTATTTTTCTTTAAAATAAAGAAAAGCTTGATAACTGTCAATGATAAATGTCTATTTGTTTCAATTTTGTTGAGTATAAAAATATTTTTAAATAAAAAACTGTAGAATCGAGTTGTTTCCTATTTCTTGTAAGAGAGAGAGATATAAATTATTTTTTACAAAAATATCATATTTGAAAATCTCATAAATCCATGGACTGATAAAAAAAAAAAAAGTATCTTTCCGACTATATTATAATAATGGGTTTTGTGAAAAATATCTGATCTATACTCCAAAGACTCAAGCCTAACATAATATCCATAAAAAATTTATTTAAATTGTATTCAGATCATGGTGTCACCATTCTCGGTGAAATATTAATGGTAATCATTTATTCAGGATGTGTGGAAATGGATTTATTTTGTGAAAAAAGACGAATCGAACGCTTTTCTTTTGAAATGAGAGATATGACACGAAATTGACCTAATCTTTTAATAAATATTAGTATTTACATGTTTTATTAGTTACAAATCTATCATTAAATTATGTATGAATATATAATATTTGTATAAAGTTGTCCGACAGCCTTCAAAAAACAAATAAATAAATGTACATACCAAAATCATTAAATGTTTATTACACATAAAAATGTATACTTTATAGTCTATAGGGCAACTTTGTACCTCTTCTCTATAGGGGATTTTGGGGGGGGGCAGCTCTATAATTTTAAATGTAATCTTTCAATTTCGGATAGGATTGAGGTAGAGACCTCTAATGCTGTAATTATTCATCAAGATGTGTAAAATGAGGTGTTAGTCGTTCAGGGGTTTTCATTTAAAATTATTGAGCTGGCCCAAAAATCCTCAATTAAAGGGAGGGGAACAAAGTTTCCCCGTACACTAAAAATACATATTTATGCCTTATAAACATGTATACGAGTTTGGTTTTTCTCCGCTAATATACTGAAAAAAAATTTAAGTGTACCAGACACTTTTGACTAGCTCTGTTTATAAAATATTTGAATGTATAGTACATACAAATATGTATATCTATAACATACCTATGTATGCTGTTTAAAACATCT
>KZ651085.1:887236-913326 GCA_001010745.2 Gerris buenoi | reverse complement strand
ATATATGTATATATGTATGTATAAATATTAATTTATTTTGGTTCGGTATTTTTCTAAAATATTTTAAGTTTAAACTTGCCATGTTATTTTAGGGAAATAAGATAAAAGTTAAAATAAATATCATTGCATTCGGCAAGCATATTTTTTTTAAAAATAAAAAAATAAATAAAACTTGTTAATAAATTAAATATGGTTTGCTTTTTTAAATTATATATATAAGATATATGGTAATTTATCTTATTGAGCTTGTATTTACTAAATTTTTAAAAGGTTAAATAAAGAAAAAATGTATTTTTGTCGTTTGACAAAATGGAACATTTATTTATTATTATAATATATTTATCTTATTTTTAATTTCGTAAAAGCGTAATATATGGCCATGGCCTTTATAATATATTTTTTAATAAATAAATGGTATAAAATAAAACTTATAAAATTGAATTTCTATAACTAAAGATGATATTATAAAAAGAAATTTATAAACACGTTACATAACATGTTAAATGATCACAATTCACAATACAGCCAAATAAAGAGAAAAAATATGTAAAATTATTTGTGATGTTTCAATGTATATTTAATTTGAACTTTTGTACTTTGTGTATGGGATATGTAGAAGATCACAACATATATTTATTAAATTTAATTTAAAGGCTCCACGTGTCTACCCACACCAAAAAAAAGCCAATTTTTATCCTCTACCTTTTTGGGCACAGGAAAGGAAAACCTTTATATAGAACGTGTAAATTCTTTGATGTCGGTTTTATAAACATATTTTATAATACGAGTGTGACAAATGTTTGCCTTTTAATTTCCATTTTGTATCTTTTACTTGTGGTATTCTTATATTGTTATATTCTACATTTTTATTTTATTGTTTCTATTTTTCCCAGTTTTATTATAAATCACTTATTTCCTTAGATTTTTCATCCATTTATCCCTCTTTTTTTTAGTGTCCGCTGGCAAAACCATGGATCTTTATAGTTTCCTACGCTTATTTTTCACGTCATTATAATCAACTTTTCAAAAGTTTTCACAAAAAAAAACTTTTAAAAGGTTGCCACCTTCTAACGTCTATGCTGATAATGCTGGTTAATCGACTTTGTTCGATTTGTTATGTCGCTTACCCTGAGTGTACTAAAAACACATACTTACCATCTTTATTTGCCTTCAGATGAATCAAAAAATTTTAAATGGATTCTATTTCCAAATGATTTTGTAGAAAAAGAAATTTGATAATGTGGCAACAATTAAACAATATCAATAACCTATTGACCAATCTTATAGTGAACATCTTACATCCCCTTACTATTGGTTTTGTTTTGTTCAAAGCCACTCGCTATTGTCCGTTGTTACCTTTTGTTGTATCTATTATCCCTTTTGCTCACTGTAATACCATTAATTGTTAGTACTTTATTGGCCTACTAGTGTTTGACACAAAAGTTTATTCTGTCATTTTGTTGTAAGGCTTCTGTTTGTCTAATAAATTGTCCACTACTACATTATTTTCTTATTTTTCCCTTTTCCCTACATTTTATGGTCGCAATGTATTTTCCCTGATCGTCCAATTCCGCAAAGCTCAATATTTACCTAATTATCCCTTAAACCTCTCTTTCCAAATTTAATATTACTTTCGTATTTTCCTCATAGACAATTTTCCTATTTTATTGATCACACTCACTTGTTTTGTCACATGGAAAACTATCCTATTTTATTCTATATCAACCCCACTTGTTTTGCCACATAGACAACTCTTCTATTTTATTCTATATCATCCTCACTTGTTTTGCCACATAGACAACCCTCCTATTTTATTCTATATCATCCTCACTTGTTTTGCCACATAGCCAACTCTCCTATTTTATTCTATATCATCTTCACTTGTTTTGCCACTTAGACAACTATCCTATTTTATTCTATATCATCCCCACTTGTTTTTCCACAGACAATTAGACTACTCTCCTATTTTATTCTATCACACCATCGTGTTTTTTTCACATAGAATATTACTATTTTATTATATAATTTATTTTGTCCGATTTATTACCTCCAGACATCTTTCTAATTATAAATCTTCCTTTAGATTTATTCACTTGTGTTATTCTTGTACTGATACGTTTTGTATTTAGTATTTCATCCATTTATCAACTTTACTCTCCTTTATAGCTTTTTTCCTTTATCTATATTTTTGTTACAAAACTGTTTTCATAAATACAAAACCCAAAATATAAATCATAGTGGTAATTGTTTAATATATGTATAGAACACAATGCATACTATATAGTGTTGTAAAACTTTTCAAAGAAAGATAACAATGTGAAAGTAGAAAAAAGTTTGACTTTGATTTAATATTGTTCATTGTTGTTAAGACCTTTAACTTGATTTGTTTTATGTTCATACATACTTGCTTAATTTTACTTACGTACTTTTATACCTTGGTATATTTACAATGATTTATTTTATCTTTTTTTTGACCCGTTATTAATTATTTACAAATAAAAAAAGAAGAGAAAAATAAGTTTTTAAGTTTTTTGCTGGTCCTAGTAGGCGCCAGGAGTCTTGGCGGACGGTAGGTCTTGCATTATAAATGGCTTCATAATTCTCATGGGGAAGTTCGGTGCTCTGGTTGCGTTAACACCTTCTAGCCAAAGCTAGAGGCTAGAAGCTCGGCATTCAAGAGCGAGCGAACTAAAGGCTCCTTGGTATAATCTGGGGTTTCTCGTTGCTTTAAATGAAATATTCACAGAAGGGACCTCGCTGGATATAATACTAAGACAATGGACCCTTTGCTCTAACAGCTACCCATCAACTGCTACCCTCAACATTTCCGACTGTCCCCTGCAAATATACCAACACATTAATGTAATATATTTTAACCTGACACTCATATTTATATTCAACTATTGTTATTTAGTTTTAGACAGATTAAACTTGGAGAAATTAAAATAATTTATATATTAAAACTTATTTCGTTTACACTAAGTTACAAATAATATGGAAGTATAACACAACAATGTTCTGTAATATTAAATCTTGACAAGAAACTTAATGTCTTGGCTATTATTCTTCACTTATAATCATATCAAGGAGTGAATATTTTTTTTTTAGTTGTGGCTTCTGTGTCACGTGTACTTATACATCGCTATTGTGTTAATATAGAGTAGCTACACGTGTTCTCTTAAATATTTTAATGCCGTGGTAGAGCGTGAAAACGAAAAATATATTTATAGAACTTAACTGATTAATAGAATTGCGAAATAACAACTAGAAAGGAATGAATAGTATTTTTTATGATTTCTACTTAAATAGAAAGAATTACTTAAATCATTGTTTCGAGTTTTCGTGGTTTCATTTAATTATTATTGAACAGGGTATCAAAATTTACTTCATTTTAAAAATTACCCACCCTCACCCCCTCCCTGTTTATAGCTATTTCATAAGGAGAGATATACCCCGGAAGATGTCTACTTACATTGTTATAAATTCGTATTTAAGTCGATTACATTTTATTATATTTTAATCAAAACCGTCGGAACCGTTTGTAAGAAATATTTTGTTTCTTGGACGTGGCTACACATTTATAGTTAAACTTAATTTCTCGACTTCGCCTTAGGGTGTGATTTTCTGAACATTTATGCCAAATTTCATCGACATTGTCATAGTAGTTTAGGTTCCAAGTGACTGCACAGACTTCACATTGCAGACAGACATTTTTTAAAAATTTAATCTTTTGGTCTCACTCATGGCTCATACGTGTAAGTTCATCAAAAACAAATTTTTGAGGCATCAGAATATTTTCTATATTCTGATTTTCAATATTCGCACATGCGAAAGTAAATATAATTAATGGAAAAAATATATTTTGGCAATCGGAAGGCTACGCCTACATTGGATCCTTATTTCTCCCGATCCGACGTCGGGCGACCGTCGGACTACATCAGAGATGGGACGAAAAATATTTGTTTCCAGTCCGATATAATATCTCAATCGGACGGCATATAATTACTTGGCAAATTCACTGAGAGTTGTTCTTTTAAGGAACGAGTCTCGTATTTGGAGACCAGCGGAACTAAGCCTACCATAACTTGAACATTATACCAGAAGTTAGATTGGCCAATTATTTCGTCTTTTATGCCTGCAAGGATGTACATAATCAATTAATTGTATTAATTAAATGTTACTTTTGCTATATGGTGGTAGTCTTTGAATTTATCTGGATAGTTTCCTAAGTTTAAAAAAAAAAACTCTTTAGATGATCTGCCTTCAAGTGATGCACCCATATCTTTTTTCTACGTCTCTTATTAAGGAGATCATTGTTCTTTAACAGAAGCCAACGCAAAAAATCATTCTCAGAGTCAATCAAGGTACCCCCACCACACAACTGCTTCCGCTTCAGACAATAGTTTATATCTGATCGGGAGAAATACGGATCTAATATAGGTGTAGTTAGGTCTACCATATAACTATACCAAGGTGTAGGTTTTAGACAATTTTTTCGACCCTCTCTAGCCCTATTTCTGCCTTATTTTCAATTGTGGCTGTGGCATAACGTCACCCTTGATAAGATCTGAACAAATACAAAGCTTCATGTTTTCATGTTAAACCGTTCAAAATTTTATGAAGGAGTTTATTGCCTTTTTGAAGTTTCGGCAGAGAGTAAAACATCCCTTTTTATTGTCAACCATCCCATTTTGAAATCGTAACCTAATTCTGCGTTGATCAAGTCGTACAAGGAATAGCTACTATTTAATTTTTCCTATACCTTACGTAGCATTTATAAAGAAAATGTATTGCGCAGAAATTCGACTCTAAAAGGTTTTGAGAAGGTTCCCTTAATCCAAAAATTGGAATTTAAATGTCTGACGGCAGTCGCGTGGAGTCAAAACTACTAGTCGAATTTCGATAAAATTTACCAAATATATTTAGAAAAATCATACCCGGAGGAGAAATAGTAAAAATTAATGTTACATCTAATTTTGAGGGCACCACCCCCAATTACTCTATAACGGTTCCGACGATTTTTATTTATTTATTTATTTATTTATAAACAATTTTTTATGAGTCCTCAACGGCAAACCGCCACTAGTGAGGCACTCTTTGAGGTATAAAGAACATAGTTCATCACATCTGATTCAAAACGAACACAATTTAAAAATTAAACATTTAGATTAAAATAAATAAGTGATAACAAGTAGAAAAATAAAAGCTATTAAAAATACTGATAACGATAACGGTAAAGTTTTAAAGCATACATTTTTAATAATAATAAAAGACAACAGAGATAACATTAAAATTTAACTTTGACTGATTGAGAAAACGGAGTGAAGGGTAGTAATATCATGGACTAGGTCAATGTGACGGAGGAGAGGATTAAGGGATGCGACACAGCGGACAAGAGGATTTAAGGGTGTGAGATGACGGATATAAAGAGTACGACCAACACGTCTGCCAGCAGGAAGAACCATAACTTGATTTATCTCCTCGCATCTATAAGAACCTGCGAGGGTCTTTGCAAGAAACAGAGCCTGGAAAGCATTACGTCTTTCCGTAAGAGACTCCAGACCAAGTCTGCTACACAGAGATTCATACTTATAGAAACATTTGCGATACAGATATCTGCAGTACACAGCTCTGATGAATCTTCTTTGAATGCGTTCCACTTCAGCTGCTCTTCCAGCAATCCATCCAATCCAATCTCTTCCAGCAATTCAATCCATTTTGATTGAAGTAAAATATAAAATGTAATATATTCAAATACGTAAATAGTCATGTATGTCATTTTCACGGGAAATATCTAACTATCCTGAGAGAAGATGCTTTGAATGCTGACGGTGAGAGGCCGGGTTCGATTTTCCGCTGGGGAGAAGCTATTTTTAAGGTGAATCTTGATGAAATATTTAAAAATAATTAAATCTCATAACAACTAATAAACGGAAAACACCAGACCAAGTATTTGTGTGGACTATTAGACGGACTTAGTATACATATAAGGTGTTAAGGGAAATTTGAATAAAAAGAAGATAAGTGGGGTCAAAATGCGTCCTCTTATCACACCACTATAATATATCTAGTTTTTCTACATCTAAGCCAATAAAACCCCAATATAAAGGGGATATTGTCTCACGTCTTGGACTTTTTTTTTATTTGACTCCTCCTCCCCCCCCCCCAAAAAAACAAAACAAAGGGATGTTTTGACACCATTTTCTTCCAAAAGATCCCATTATTCTATTTTTAACAGGCATGTTTACCATCTCTTACGAAAATAACACCAATGTTTTGTAATCGAAACATGTTGAACCCATTTATCATTTTATTGGCTTTTTGAAAGGAACGACGATTTTGTTTTTTTCAGAACACCTTTTTTCTGGCAAGGGATTTGGACTTTTCATATTGATAAGTGAAGATTTTCACGTTTTGATAATACCATCATCAGCGGCTCTGATAACATCTTTTTTTACTGGTCTTATATTACTTTGCTTTGTAAGTTTCATCGCACACCTATTACCCCAATTTTGAACCATTTCCCGTCATTCAATCATCCCCAAATTTTGCAGATAGAAACAACTAAGGTGAAGAATACAGAAACCAAAATAATAATAATAAAAAAACTAAATGGCGTCAAATTTCTTTCCTTTTAAGTTTCATCGCACACCTATTACCCCAATTTCGAACCACTTACCGTCATTCAATCTTCCCCAAATTTTGCACATAGAAACAACTAAGGTCAGAAAAAAAAAAAAAAATACATAACACCAGTTTTCAAAAATGGAATTTTTATATTAATTATTATTTTATTCTATGTTTTGTATCTACGGTGTAAGAATAAAAGAAAAAATCTTGTGTTGTACTATAATACATCATTATTTGTGAAAAGAAAACTTGAAAATACATATATTTTCTACGTCATTTTTTTAAAATGATTAGAAAAATTAATCAAGTAGGTAGGTGGATCCTTGTTAGGGTAAATAAAAGTCTTTCCCATTAGTTTAGGCGTTGACGATTTGAAAAACGTAAAGTAAACAACTGCATAGTTTTTATATGCCAAAATGATATTTTGGAGAAAAAAATTAAATAATAAATTTGTATTCAAGAAATGTTAAAATAATAATAATCGTTTATTTTTAAACTCTTTTCTTCGTAATAGATATTAAGTTTACTCATAGAATAAACTTAATTTTTTAATATTAACTTGTACTTAGACTTCCTTTGATAGAGTTGGGAGTATTTCTGATACTGCACCGCATATTCGTATAACAATTAACATTCTATCGCTCTTAAAAATAATTCCTTGAAGTAGAAGCGAAATTTAACTCTGTTTTCTTTAAATTGTGCTATTCACTGAAATTATTTCTATAATGTAGATTATCTTTTATATTTCTGTCATTGAATAATTAGTCAAAAACTCCTGAAACCTTAAAATGAAATATGTTTTTCAAACAACAAATATTGAATACATTTATTTTTAATACCAGTTAAATTTAATAAAATAAATTTAAAGATAGATATCAAACACTTATTCAATAATCAATTTTGAAAAATAGCTGATTAGAACAATAATTTATATTTTAATTAGTAGTTTATCCTAAACCAATATTGTAGTTTTTTATTTCTTATATAAAGAGCAAGTATTGTGATAACACGAAAATTCGATTTTTACGCTTTCCCAAAAGTTTGTCTGAGTTTTCTTGGATCGATTTTTTAATTAATGATCTGAACTTAATTATAAATAAATGCTAACTCGCATTTCTATGGGAAAATCTATATTCCGTAATTTTTTAATTTAATTTTTCCCTAGTTTCACACTATTCATACAGGAAAATATCGAGATTAACAATTAAATTTGTTAACTTGTTTATCAATAATTATTACTTTTTTTATATGTTATTTAAAAAATACAATATTATACGACATAGGATTTTTATTCTCTACCAAAAACACTTATTAATATAATATTATGTAGCTTTTTCTCTAATAATCAAAAACATACATTTCCTTATTACTTTTTATCCTTATAAAGAAATNAAATGTACGCTTTTCTGAAATGTTGTCAAAATTGGCTCAGTAGGTAGTTTAGGCTCCATGCGCGTGCACAGAAGACAAAGGACTGACAGATGATAAACGGACAGTCGACAGACAGTTTGTGCTATCACAATAGGCTTGTTCCAACCACACTTCAAACTGGTTTGAAACCTCTAACCACCTCTACGCACGCGTATCGGACCAAAATTGAACTCCTGTGGCTAATGCGCATGCGTCGGACACTTTGAAACTAATTTGAAGTGTTGTTGGAACAAACCTATTACTTTCTCTTTATATGAGAGAGTGAAAAAGTAACGCGTGACGTCAAGTCCACTATTACCCAACTCATTTAACCGTGACTTCTTCTAAAACAGTATTCATTTATCATTCCAAAAAACTATTTTTTGTTTAATTAGTTCTTTAAGTTTAGAACTTAAAATCATGCATGTATATTAACTATTAAAATACATTTTTATTACACCCTCTATCTTTGAGAAATGGTGTAATGATTTTTTATATTTTATATATTAGGATATACTGATAAAACCAGAGGTTCATATTAACCAGTAAGGAAACTCTATAAGCCAATATGTTGCAATAATATATCTTTATGTTATTTCCTTTATTACGAACATTTCATGTTCTTACAATATCCCCTTCTTCTTTTTTACAAAATATATTAATTTTTTGTTAAAAATACTTTTTATTTTTCCTCACTACTAATAGTAGGAAAAGTATTGTTTTCACCAAATTTTTTTTTTTTTACTTTAAATGAACGGTTAGGTTTATTTAAAGTCGAAGCCACGGATTAATTTATTATAATTAATTATAATAAGTAAAAGTCAAAATTGTCATCTTTCCAATGTAGGCGACGCCGTATTGATTCTTATTCGGCTTTAACGTCAAAATTCCATTCAATTTTAAGGCCTTTCCACTAAGTTCATTCTTGTCGCTTTATTGGCAAAGTGCAGAAATGTCTTCTTATTATAGTATTAGTATTTTCAGCTTCAATAAAAAACCCCTAGAATCTTCTGTCTGGGCCTTAAATTGTGGTGTTTTTTATCTTTTGTATTATGGCAGTTTTCTCAATTACATTTTAGCTTTAGAAATATCTGAAAATATTAAGACATTCTTAGTCATTATATACACACACACACACATATATATATATATATATATATATGTATATATTTTCTTTTGGTGTTGTTTTTTTATTTAAAAGCTCTCGAAGAAATAATATTTTAAATAATTTATAACCCATAAATTTATGAGCTTATTATATTTCGAACGTAAAATAACCTGATAATAAATGTCAAAATTGAATCTTTTTTTCTTGTATTCTATTACCTTTTCAATAGTTTTTACTACTTCTTTCAGTCTTAATAAATAAATACATTGTAAAACGACTTTACCTTTTTTGGAATAATGTAAAACTAAATGTAACTTTATTCTCTTTAGTCGGCTTTTAACTGAAAAATAGTTAAATGTCGATCTGAAGTTTCAATGTCAATAAAAGTAATCAAATAGCTCTCAAAAAAATTCACATGAAAATAAATTATAATCTTATTATACTAAATTAAAGGTTTGTCTGTACATTGCTGATAATTTTACATAATACATTTTCATATCATACATTCAGAAAACAAAGTCCAGGCATACCTTTTTTTTGTCTGTCGCAACCAGTCTGATTTCATTGGCACAAAAGTGGCTAAACGAAATCTATTATTTTCTACGCATCGCTACTTTTTGCTTTGCTCGCGTAGTTTTACTACCCTCGCTGTCGCTCGGGTGCAAACTCCACACTCGCATACAAAATGCTACTTTTCGCAGTAGACGCATAATGTACTACTAAAACTGCGCTTTTCTATCACTTGCTCATCACACTGATTTGTTTTCGTTTGCACTGCTAATATCACCATATGTATACAGTTTACTGAATTATTTATTTAAAAAGATTTCGCCTTAAAGAATCAACAATCGATTCATTTTTCATATTTGCCTATGAATCTCATAGAAATCTCTTTGCGGGGACGTGGACTTATCCACTTAAGATAGTAATGCCGATGAACCTGTGTAACTCGTCTAACGAGATTTTTGGAAAACGAAAAAGAATGACCTAGCGAATATTTGGATTAAAAAAAAGTAAAATGCTACATTTTTGTATAGTTTAAAATAATAAGTCCACCAATTTTGTTTTGTTAATCTAAATAATTAATTGTTTAAAAAAAGAACATACCTAGAGACGTACTTAAAAAATTCTATATTTTAATTACAATAAAAAATCAACGTAACTTAAATAAAAAAAATTAAAAAATTAAAAACCAGAAATGCTATCATTAATTAATTTGAAACTTCTATTGAAAAGATGAATACGTTCAAAATAATGCTAATGTTCTTCTAGCATCTATAGGAGTAGAGTTAGTTGCTATACGAATAACTTAAGGATATTAAGGGTTTTTCAATTTCGTTACTAAGATATAGAACCGAACGACGAGTATAAATTCAACTATTTTAAAATGAATAAAGGTTATGTTACTGACTGTCTGACTAAGAATTCTTATCTGTTAGAAACATTTTTTTTTTTTAAATTTTATAAATTTATTTTCAATTTATAAAAGTGGGTAAAAGTAAAGTCATATAATTTATATTTATATATTGGATAATGAATGAACGTAAAATGAAAAATGCTGAAAGAAATGGATTAAAAGAGCAATAGTAGTTGGGAGAAAAGTAATTTGAAAATTGCTGTTTTTTAAAACTTTTTTCATTCTCCCCCCTACCCCNTTTTCTTAAGAAACAAAAAAAGAAGTCTGGTTTGGTTGTTAAACACCGCTCTAAACAAACAACTTTTTACCCTTAAAAAGAAAGAAAATACTTATTTCTTAAAAGAAAAATGGCTGGGGAAATGAAAAACTTTAAAAAATATAAACTTTTTAATTTTTATTCTTGGAGGGAAAAAAATGTCAGTTGGCAAGCTTGAGGCTTTTCAGATCTCAAGGCTACGGCATTTTCTTTCCATTCATAGTCCTTGGATTTTTCAAGAGAAATTGTAACTTAATACAGTTTTACTTCTTTATTTTTATTAAAAAGAGTTTTTTTTACCGAATAAAAAAACTAGTAATATAGAGCTGATTTTCTTCTCCCTTTTTTCGTATTGTTTTTTAAAACAAGTGACTTCAAAAGAATTTTTTTTATATTTTTTAATTTTGGATGGCAAAAGAGCGGACTTATAAAGTAGGTAATAAGGAGAATAAATTGGTCTTTTTCATAGAGAAATTATTAAATAACAGGGTATCCTGTTTATTGTATATATATATATGCCTATGTAAGTGTGTTTATATAAATTTGTATTACTTACCTCCTCCATGACTAAAAATTCATCTCATCTCATGCTTGTTTGTTAAAAATTTCTCAGTAAAATGAGTCCTTTTTTTAAATTTGACTTGTAATATATTCTAAACATGATTTACAACCTCGCCAACCTAAGAATTTAATATTCTTCAGCTACTTGGAACGAATTAGAAGTGTTGCAAATTGTATACCCTTAGTAAAATTATTCAAAGAAGTAATATTTAAAAGTTAAACCTATGAACCTGACATTTTATACCTTTAAAACTAGGATTTCTTCTTTTCTAAGTTATTTCTGTTTAATACTTTTCTTCGAAGTTTATAAATTTCATGCGAATTTTACAATATATATATTTATTACGGTATGATTCAACTTACACTATATTATAATTTATAACTGACCCTAAAATATCCTAGAATTTTCTTTAGGTATACTGCATTTTAAAATCCATAATAAGAAACTTTTTTTAAAAAATAAAATGTTTTTGAAAGGATTAAATTTTCATGAAAATTTTACTTAGGCAATGGTTCATTGCTGCGGAAGACAATCAGTCAATAAATTATTTTAAAAGTTTTATTTTAAAAACATAAATAATCTGGAATTATTACTTTACAAACAGGCTAGAATTATTTCCTTGATAATCATAAATTTAGCCCGAACTTCGAAAAACATTTTCGATGAACATTTTCAAGAACAATTGATAAGTGGAGGAAATGAATTGAAATAACAATATTTGAAGCAAAAGAAATAGTTATATTGACAAATACAATTGGCAAGAGAAAATAAGTTTGGTTGAAAAGGAAAGAAAGCAATTGGCGAAACAAATAAAATAGTTTGATTGACAAGCAATTTTTTGTCTCCATCTTTTTAAATCTCTATTATTTTTTTTTTCACACATAATTTATTCTGTGGTTCACTTGTATGTTTTATTATTTTATGTTTTTTTTATATTATGTTAATTGTTTATTATGCTTTATTGTTTGCTTGTCAATCAAACTATTTTTTTGTCTAAATATTCACGTACCTAGTTCTCGATAGTTCGAATCCCAGAGAAATCAGTTATTTTTTAATGCAGGTAAAATTATTGGCGTACTTGTGTAAACAGCAGCTGCATTATGTTGATCGATTCATAAAGGAAAATAAACTCTTCTATATATAATTTGATTATACATCGATAAATTGTTAGCATATGTTATGTAAACATCAAATATCCGATTCCAATTAATGCTAATGTAAACATGAATATCCCAGTGTTTATTCGTTGGATATCCCCTGAAATGTTATTTTAATTTTTTTCAATTTATACGTTAAACATATGTTGAAAAAAATTATAGATGCTACAAATCAAAAACTAAATATTTTCTTCTCTTTCTCGTTATATTTAGCTCAAGGATTTTCCCTTGATCTCCTACATTGATTTATCCTTTTAATTGATATTTGTTTACGTTATTATTTTTCCTCTGTTTATTTACCTCTTTCTCTCTTCCCATTAAATGTTATTGATTATCTTATGTTTAAAATAACTATTTTCAATAATAATTTGTTTAATCTTCGCTTTGTCATCACTTATTTTAGTCTGTTTTAAAAAAATTAAAAATGTTTATTAATTGGCAATGACATCATATTCATCGCTTTTACAGGTAAAATCAGTTTTCGAAAAAAATCGAGTTGAAAGATTATTTTAAAAAATTATTTTTTTACTTCGAGATATCAAAATTAACCGTACTTGACATTCATGTTGAAAATAATCTTTAAAATAATTACTCAAATAACTTTTACAAATTTCCTAACTTTTATTCGCTCTTTCTCTTTTATCTGTTATTATGTGTGGGTCATTATGTTTGCATAATATATTTTCCTGCAAAGGTAGCATATATTACGTTGGTATTTGAAATAGGCTATATATATATANGATGTATAAGAAAAATGATTTTCTATATATATATATATATATATATATATAAAGTACTGCTGATAAATTTAACTTGCAATTAATGATGAATGCTAACTACCCAAACTTCAGATTGCTGTAGTTTAATATTTACGTAAGTTTGATTGGGGTTAGTTAGTTTAATTATTTTACTATAGGCAACTTGCAGTTGCTCCTGGTAAACACCTTGCCTTGCTTTGCCCTCTAGATTTTCCATCTGGTTCAATTTATGGGTTGTTTGAGCCAAGCGGTAGAAAGTTGCCACGACAACCTCCACCTAAACCGGCATCAAAGCAAAACCGTTTACAAGAGCTGTATTTTCAACGTTTCACTTCAATAAACCCAAACCCATTTACCCTGTTTCAAAACTAAGTTTGTTGGAGTTCTTTGAGTGACTTTGCTATGATAAAGTGTTGCTCAAGATATTTAGAAGTGGATGAAAGCAAAGGCTTAAAGAGGTACTTAGAAAGTTAACCTATTATCAGACATTTAATGGAGAATATTGAAACTATTTTAAGCTTAAATAGCCATTTGGTAAAAAACAATTTCACATGAGCAAGATCATCTAAGTTGGATCATGATAAACGTGTTAATTCGATTATGGTTTTACAATTCTTTTATATAAATATCTGCTTTGTTTCTTGCTTTGTTTTTATCTCTAAACCTACCCTGTATGTACCCTAAATTTGATTCCATGTCCTTTGCACATAAGATGTTGTTCCATATACTAGGATTCCGATCTCGTATAACTTCATGTAGCTGGGTTATAAAATAACTTTCTTCCTTAATCAGTCATTGCCAGCTTTATTTTTTTTCTTTACACAAGCAAAGAAAGTCTGTTTTATCTTCGCTCTTATTCATGCTCAAATTTTCTCACCCCTTTTTTCACCGAGTTAAATTATGTTCTTAAAAAAATAATAATAAAATAAATAATAAAAAAAAAACTCGCTCATAAACCACTAACGCTTTGAGTACGTAAAATATTCAGGAAAATAAATTTTCTTAAGAAACAAAAAAAGAAGTCTGGTTTGGTTGTTAAACACCGCTCTAAACAAACAACTTTTTACCCTTAAAAAGAAAGAAAATACTTATTTCTTAAAAGAAAAATGGCTGGGGAAATGAAAAACTTTAAAAAATATAAACTTTTTAATTTTTATTCTTGGAGGGAAAAAAATGTCAGTTGGCAAGCTTGAGGCTTTTCAGATCTCAAGGCTACGGCATTTTCTTTCCATTCATAGTCCTTGGATTTTTCAAGAGAAATTGTAACTTAATACAGTTTTACTTCTTTATTTTTATTAAAAAGAGTTTTTTTTACCGAATAAAAAAACTAGTAATATAGAGCTGATTTTCTTCTCCCTTTTTTCGTATTGTTTTTTAAAACAAGTGACTTCAAAAGAATTTTTTTTATATTTTTTAATTTTGGATGGCAAAAGAGCGGACTTATAAAGTAGGTAATAAGGAGAATAAATTGGTCTTTTTCATAGAGAAATTATTAAATAACAGGGTATCCTGTTTATTGTTTATGCGAGGGAGTAAAATCTTTAAAGTTTATTATATTTCTTTTGTTTTATTAAATTGTAGTTTTCAAGTGAATTTAAAATTAGTCAATTTATTAAATGTTTATATACAATATAAATACATTATAAAGTATCTATTCAAATTCAATAAGCTCTTAGTATTTTTTTAGACCATGGCTTTTATAATTTTTAACGTTTAGCAAATGAATTTATATAACAAAATTGTTTAGACAATGGATGAATTATGATTTTGGTCGAGTTATAGATCTTATAGGGAAAACTGTGCATTGCGGGTTTAGTTTCTAGCCAAATATTAATTGGATAAAAATAATGAAATAGTCCTGTTAAAAACCCAGGTTGTAAAACCTGATTTTTTAACGGGCCTGTCAATTTTTAAACTAGTTAATTTTTGGCTAGAAACTGGACTCGCAATGCTCAGTTTTTGTGTAGCCAAATTGGATTAACCTAAAAGAAATTCTTGATCAAACAAAGATGTATTATACTTAACTGCATTATCTTAATGGATTTGAAACCTAAATAACTAAAACTTCCTTAGTGAATTATTTGACGTATTCCTACAATTCTTTTTCTCTAATATCTAGGCTTAATTCCCAGAATGATCACACATATTCGACCCTTAATACCCGTTCATGTAAGGTGTCTAATGTTTGCTTTTTGTTTAATTCGTGCCAGTACATTGATGAGAATTAGAATTCATTTTTATACCATTTCATTCCAACAATACGAAACTAAAATTGGCCTTAAGGCTCTACCGCCCTTTGAGGTTAGGAAAAACAGTAAAATTAAAATTATACTGGTTCTAAGCAAGATATGAAAAATCTAATCACAGGCTTCATTCCTAATTTTAATTCTACACAATTTGAGCCCTATTTCAACTTCCTATGATAAATAGTACAGGCGCCATTTCAATACAACGATAAAACTCGTACTATTTATCATAGGAAGTTGAAATAGGGCTCAAATTGTGCAGAATTAAAATTAGGAATGAAGCCTGTGATTAGATTTTTTGTATCTTGCTTAGAACCAGTGTTGTTTTAATTTTACTGTTTTTCCTAACCTCAAAGGGCGGTAGATCCTTAACCTTTTTCTGGTTAAACAAAATCTATTAACATTTGATCTTGATTGTTGGCTTGGTTTCATAAAAAATGTATTGAATAGAACCATAGTTATAATAATAAAATATTAATGCGAGTTTACAAATTTTCATAACAAAACAAAAAAAAAATACATTTTAAAAATATATACTTTGTTTACGTTTGCACTGTTAATATCGTATTTTGTGTCATTATGGGTGAAGGGTAGTATTACATACAGTTAAATGAAAGATACATCATAATAATGTATGGTATTTTATTAAAGACTATTTAGGAATATACGTAATATTTATTTCATTAATATTTTCGTATAATGACTGATATTTCACTGCATTTTTGTCATGTTTTTTTTCTGGTTTTTAATTTACCAAGCATAACATTTTTAAACTTTGTATAGCCAATTATAACTATAAAATAAGATTTTGGGGAAGAAAAAAATCTAAATATAATTAATAAAAGAAAAGTGTGATTTCTTTTCATTTAATATATTAAACAAGTTATTCAACTTTTTATATTTATTCATAAAATAGATATAAAGTTTTTTTCCTTTCTTTCTCTTTCTATCGTAGTTATCTGTTTTTAAATTATAACTTTTTTAAGTTAATAAGATGGTAAGGCGTTTATGAAAGCTTCCTAAATTTCTTAGTTAAATATATAACATTATTAAAACTTAATTGTACAAACAAGGGGGAGATTTTTTTTTTTTTTTTTTTTCAAGAATTAAGAGTTATTAAGTTTATTTTAAGGATAAAATTAGACAAAAGAAGGGAGAAAAAGGAAGATTATAAAAAATAGGGGAAAAAAACACAGATAACAGAATTAAAGTAATAATTACCAAAAATATCCTATTTCCTTTTTCTTAAGAGATATAATGGAGATAAAGTATTTTCTTTATTCTAAGTAATCATTAAAGAAAAACTTTTTGTTTTAAAAAATGTATTAAAGCGTAATAAGATTATATTGTACATTTTTTAAAACTATATCTTCTTCAAATTACCTACCCTTAAACCTTTTTTCAATTTATTTATTAAGGAATATCGTCTTCAATTAAGATGATAATAAAAACCCACCTTCCGGGGATTAGAAATATTACCAGATATGGTGATGATTTCTTTAATATTCCCTAACTAGCGATTTTTTAAACCATTCTGTTTTACGTTATAGGACAGAAGATTTTTTATTTATTATTATTGGCTGCACTGTTATAAGTGTGAAATTATCTAACCTTCTGTCCTATAACAACTGTAGTCCATGTGTGCGTATTTATGAGGAATCAATAAAAAAACAAAGGATTAATAATTTATCATAGTATAAAGACATGAAGGTTTCTCTCGTGAAAATAAAAAGCATTAAAAAGAGAGAGAGAAAAAATCTTGTTGCCGGTATCTTTCTTGATAAAAATGAGCGTCAGATGCGGTGTTCGTTTTTAAAAAAAATACCCTTGATTGAACATGCGATGAATATTGAATGAAAGAGGGGTTTTCTTACCTGTCTTTCAACGGTTAAAAGAAAAAAAATCCAAATAGGAAAGCCATGTGTCTTCAGGTCTTCCAAGAGAAAAACAAATTGGATGTAATTTTTCATTTACATGTGAGAGTGAAACGTGTGCATTCTAAAAAGGAAAAAAAAGACGAAAATAACATTCAACTGAAAGGATTGTGGTGATGGTAAGACAAATGAGTTTAAAAGACGAAATACCAGACGTGTTTGAGCATGGTTTCCTTTTAGTAATGGATGGGTGAGTTTTGGTTGAAAATGTATCATGGTGGAATATAGATGGATAGAATGTTAACGTTAAGAATGGCTTAAAAAACATTTTGTATAACGAAATCTGGTTTATCAAGTTAAAATAATAATTAACTGATTGATGGGTGAAATATAATTATTTTCTTTTTTGGAATGGCATTACACCATTAAACATATGGTAAATATTGAGCTGCTATAACTTTAAAACCAAATAAACGAATTTTGTGAATAAGAGGAAAATGAAGGGACTGTTATTTGTTGCGGACTGCGGACCCTAGTAGGGTAAAAGTAAATTATGTTTTAGGCCTAGGGCCGGGTATCAGGTTTTTTAAGGCCCGTCTTTATATTTGTTTTTACCAGCAAGGCGTGAATAAAAATTTATTTAGTTCAAAAAACTAAAATTAATTATTTTAAATTTTCTTGGAATGTAGATGAAACAACAATAGTTATCCTTGGATAATTCATCCTAGGAAAAAATATATGTATATGTAGCCAAATACCACTGACTTACTGATTCATCATGATCTCTTAAACTTTAAACCAATGGACCTAGGATCTGGAAATTCCGCACGACCACTCAGCCTAGGGCCCTAGGTGTCTTTTTATGCTCCGCCATTTTTTGTTTCAATGACATGGCCAATAATATAGAAAATTCAACATGATGATTTCTCCGGGACTAATTCCACTATAAACATGATGTTTTGAAATTATTATGGCATAGATAAGTTTTGTAAAATGGTTTTCCAATCAAGATTTTGATTGAAGATAGCGGTCATATGTAAATAAGTCTTCTTGCTATATTATAATAATTATTAAAACTGCTTGAAACGCAGAAATAAAACCATTGTATTTGGTATGATAATTTCTTTATCGTTATTTATGTCTATTAAAAAAGGTAATTCCAAAGATGGAGGGAGGAAATATGGGTAGATTACAAAACAAAATGTGAATTATCGCTTTTTGTTTCAGTTTGTGGTATGTTTTAAACGTTAGCTTGTTTTTTAAATTCCTATTTTAAACGTTGGGGTTTGAAATTTAATCGATTGATTTAAACTTTGTATGTGAAATGTGAATTGCTATCAATATGCTATTCTTTCAAATTCCCTCGAAACCTAATACTTTCCTTGGAGGTACAGGTATAGTTTCTCTAATTATTTTAAAGTAAACTCTTTGTTAATAAAATTGTCCTTCCAAGTTAGTGTAAATCATATAATTATTATTTTTTTTTTTTACTTAATCATATGTGGTAATATTACTTTTAGTTAAATATATCTGTAAATGTATGTATAATACTTTTCAAATTTAATATTTCTAAAGGTCTTGGGTCTTATTTAGGGTTAAAAAGGGTCTATTGGACCCTTTTTTAACCATAACTAAGTGTCCAAATGATTTCAATATTATATATATACATGTATAAACCTACTAGTTGCTCTCCAGGCCTTAACAAACACATACAGGCAATTATTTCACTTTTTTTACACTGCCACGTTTTAATTTTATTTTCTCTCCCCTTCTTTTTACTGCTGTATTTTTTATTGTGTATCAAGGGAATTGTGGAGCGAGAGACGTTTTGACCCTAAAATACAAAAAACAAATATTTAAAAAGGAAGAGAATGAAGAGGGAAAAAGTTTTGTTTTTTTTGTCGACGAATATTGAATTTTATTTTCAGGAAATTAATTTTCAATACAAAAATTGTTAATAACAGATGTTTTTATAACTTTTATACTATACTTTATATAAATTACTTAGTGTAATTGTTTGTTTAAATTATTAAAGATATCATATTCAATCATAATATTTCAATCTTTCTCTCTCTATATATATTATATTTTATATTTATACTAGCTGGATACCCGTGCTTCACTACGGAGTGTTATTTTAATTTGATATGTTTATAAACTACCATCAAGAAACATTTAAATTATTTAACTATGCGAGAATATCTAGATTCTATCCCTCCAACTTATACTCCCTCCTTTTTGATAAGATAATTTGCAAATATAGATAACATAATTTGCAAATATCCCAAATTTACCCCCTTCCTAAATGTATTAATTCCTACATATTAAGCTTGAATCAAGATGGCGGATTTTAAAAATATTTCTTAGAGAGCACCTAGGAGGTAAGAGGAACACACCTAAAAAATTTCATGGTCATATAAGGCCAGTGGTTTCAGAGATATCGTGATGTGTCAGTGAGTGAGTAAGTGAGTAAGTGGTATGTGGATTTTATATATTATATACACATACACGTATAGATAGTATATGAATAGGCAACTAAAAAAATATTTCATCTGTAAATTGAGTAACGCATGGCTCATTTATACAGGGTGTTTTGCAGCCAGATGTCAATAGTTAGGTAGGTAATACTGCTTATAAAAGGCAGCCAAAATGTTGGCTTAGACTATGTCTTTTTTCTGCCCCGTTCTTAATTGCCTTAAATTTAGTTTTGTACAAATCGCCTACTTAATCTATAAAAACATTACTACAGCTAAAGCATTGTGGTATAAACAATTTTAGAGTTCAGCTTTTTTTCTACAGGAAAAAAATATAGTTCATAATGTTTTCCAGATTCTATATTCAGGCAATTGTAAAACTGTTGAAAAATTAAAATTAATTATCACAAAATTCGTTTATTTTGTTTTTGAGTTTTAGCAGCTCAAAATCAAATGTTTAAAATATAATTATTTTCTTTTTTGGAATGGCATTACACCATTAAACATATGGTAAATATTGAGCTGCTATAACTTTAAAACCAAATAAACGAATTTTGTGATTCATATTTTTTATTTTTGAACGGTTTTACAGCGGGCTGAATAGAATCTAGAAAATATGAACTGTATTTGCTTCCTTTAGAAAAAAGCTGATCTTTAAAATGGCGCATACCACAATATGCCTGGGCGCACATTGAGACACAGGTGACGCCTGGCAGTGCAGCAATTTTTTTTTTTTTTTTTTTTTTTTTTTTTTTTTTTTTTTTTTTTTTTCAACCGAATAATACGAGACCGCACATATTGAGACGCCAGATCTGCTAGCTTCAGGTTGTGGTGTAGCAGTACCCTGTTCCGTTTATCCATTCGTGAGCTTTCGTATTTATCTGTAGTTAAAAAGAACTTTGCTGCCCTGCCTTGGCTTCACCTGCGTCTCTATGTACCTCAGGCTACTCCAGCTATAATAGTTGAGTAATAAAATGTTTTTATAGATAAAGTAAGCGGCAATTTAGGGTTATAACTGGGCAAAAAAGAAAGTCTGTACCAGCTGGTGAGCTGCTTTTTAGATTTAGTATCACCTTCTAAAGTATTGACATTTGGGTGCAGAAAACCCTGCGTATAATAAATACGTTGTCATTCATTAAAAGTTATGAATTCAATAAAAGAGTTAGTAATTCACAAAATTATATGTATACTGATAAGCATAAAGTTGAATAACTTCTAGTTGAAACATCCTATTTCGATATAACTTCAGTTAAACTTTTTAATATCTTACCACAAGATTTGTCTTCTGTTGTTCTTGTTCCGCTAACATCGAAAATGTTACTCAATTCTAAAAGATAAGTCATGTTAAACAGACTTTTTAGTGGATAAATTCTTGGAAATCCCAACACACGTCGTTGTTTTACCATTATAATGTTACTTTAGTTTGATTATCTCTAGTCCTTTATCTAAATGTTCATCTTCTCTTGTTTGACTTTCCCTTGTAGACTTTTAATATCCTCAAAACTTTTCCCGAGTTTCAAAATGGAAAATGGAAAGAGAGAAGGAGAAACATCCTTAGTAAACAAAAACTCCGAATATTGTTTTTCGAAGTTTCAACTTCAATTTATATTAAGTTTGGAGTTTAGGGTTGATTTGATGCTTTTAAAAACACCTTATTCTGATACGAGTTAATATTTTCTTCTGAGTTTATTGATACTTGGGATGCTACTTGTGAAACTAAGTCCTACCTAAGTTGTAACTAAGTCCTAGTTGCCCCTTACTTTGGTCCAGTAGCTACTAAAGTTAATAGGATTGTTGTATCTTTTCAAGATGCTTAAGAAGTAATATCCTTCTTCGTCCCCTTGGGAGGTAAAGGATCAATCTCACCCAAAACTTAAGCCGATTACCTCTCTTCCTTCACACATTCATTCTCTAACCTTTATTCTTTCCTCCTTATCCATTTGTCTTTTCATACCATCATTTTTTATTTTTTTCATATTATTATAATTCATCTGATATCTTCAGATAAAAAACCTACTTTGATTCTCCACCGCCTTATTATTTCTTTACATTTTTTTCTGTACTTAAATATTTATATTTTTATTCGTTCTTTATAACATTTGAAGAAAACAAAAAGTGTTATTTTAATACCCTTTCTTGGTGTGTAAAGAATCTTTAAATATTACGTACTTAATATATAAATTATAATGCAAACCAAAAAAAAGTTTGATACAGCTTAAGAAAAGAAGATATAATGCTTTAGTTCTTTATAAATACCTAAAACATTTATATTATCTATCTTGTTTTTTTTTTTTTTTTTTTTATAATAATCAGCTTCAAGAATAACAATGAGATAGAAGACAATGAGATATGACTGGTAGGATGGATAATTTTCATAGCTTGGAAGAAGTATTGGACTATGACAAGACATAGGTATATGTATTATGAAAAACCCTAGAATTGATTTAAAAGAGAAGGGTCAACTTGTCATACTATGCCTCACTTGCAGCTCCCAGTCCTAGGACCTAACCAGATATAGGCTATTTAAATGTCCATGAAAGGTGTAATATGAAATAATAAAATAACATTTTCTACCATTAAACAGGAACCCAGGTTTAAAGATATAGTTGATGCAGTAAAAAAGCAAAATTTGTTATGAACCGGTCACTTGGTAAGATAAGAATATAGAAGATGGACCAAGGAGGCCTCTGGTGACACCGTACTCTTTAAGAAAAATAATAAACTAGAGGTAAAGAGACTGGTAGAGATATAAAAAGGCAGGAGGACCCAAAGCAAAAGATAGGATATACTTGGTATAGACATTAGACATCGATGAATCATCGTAAAGAGAATAAATTGGAAAGGGAAAGAGAAATAAATTGGAAGAGGCTTTGCTCAATTGGAACTGGTTATAATAATTGAATATTAAGATATGATCTCTATATCTGTGTTTAGTTTTCTTTTAAATAGCATTCAAAGTATATTAAGTGTTAAGTGTTACTATTAAATTGTTATGTAAACTATAATTCGTTGAACCAATACAATAAAGAGGCTTATTTGTTTATTATCAGTTTTGTATATACTACCTTCGTTTTGTCGATAAGTCGTTCCAAATGATAATTGGTTTCAAAGGATAAGTTGTTCCAAATAATCAGTCTTTATAGACGATAAGTCGTACCAAATGTGCAAAAGACCTTTCGTAAATTTTATGATACATTAAAAAATAGAGAGACAAATCATTCAGCGATGATTTAAACAAACTTACTTATAGAAAAAAATACGTTTTGATTGTCCACACTGTTCTGTATAGTTCTAGTATAAAATAATTGATAGGGTTATTTAAAGCTAGCTATAAAGAAAATCTCGATATAAATATTAGCTGACGCATTTTTTTATATGTTAGTATCTAGAATATCTTTTATCTTATTATCTTTTTGATAAGTTAGTAGACTAACGAAAATTATAACTGCATCAATTCAAAAGAAAATAAATATATATTTTTTTTTACTGTATTAACAAAAAATAAAACAGTTTTAATAAAAACAAGGATTTATATATATGTATATATAAAATATATATATATTTTAAATCTATATGTATATAAAGGGTGTACAAGAAGGTGAAGTATATGCTCCAAAAGCAAGGTGGTTTTTGTATAAGTCATAACCCGCAAGAAAAAGTCGATTCTCTGAGCATGCATGCGTATTGTTTTTGAGCTTGTCTTCTATCTGTGCTAACCCAGATGTCAGACTTACGCCCCTTACACAAAACTTTACAGAGACTCAACCAAATCTTGAAATGTTTCAGCACATCTTGACGCCGTAGATTTGGATTTACACCTTTGCTACATTTTCTCATCTTATTCCTGACAAAAAGTTGAAATGATGTATCCAACTCGGAACAACTTGTATTCTTATATCTTATGTATTTTGTTTTTTTATATATTTCTTTTCCTTATCTCTTTGTTAGTTGGAGTTAATAAAAAAAAGGAGGAGTGAAAAATCTCATTTGATTTTGTTTATCTCTCTTTTTTTACTCAGGTAGCGGAAGCATTGTAATCATTTTAAAGAACGAATTTGTTTTTGTCTCCGAATATAATTCTCCTGGAAAGAAATCCCTTTCAGACATCAGGGAATATTTTCTCGTGACAGCCTGTCGTTAAAAATTTTGCGAACCACCATATCTCAAAAATGACTTATCCTATTTTACTGAAATTTGGAGGATACATTTGTAATACAATTAATCAAATGTTGGTCTCTAATTTAATTTCAACTTCATTTTTACATAATAATGAATTAAAATTGAAGTTACACTATAATATTATATTATACACTTTATATATTAACACTTGAAGAATTCAGATAGTTCCATGATAATTTTAACCGTCTGCAGAAATTTAATGTTTCTTAAAAAGAGTGTGACCTTTTGGGTATTCAAAAAATATCCAAATATCATCAAAAAAATGTGTGCACGCAAATCGGTGACAGAATATTTTTTAAACAATCGTTTAAAAAGTTCTACAAAATGAAAATCAAAATTATAATTTGTGATGTTCATATATTTTTGTTGTTTTTTCCTATTATAATTTTATAATAATATGAGTATTTTTGATGTTACCAACTTAATCAGACAAGAGAATTGAATCTAGTCCAAGTTACTAAGTTTCCCACTGTTGCCTTACTGACTCAACGCAGCTTTCAGCAGAAGAGTTCATCAAATGCTTCCCACCCTTGTTTACCTTTTGTCTCTCCTATCTACCCTAGCATGCCTTAACTAGATTTGTCTGAAATATTCATCAAGCTAAACAGAAGTGCTAAACAAGCCGCCTTCCAATGTTTGTTTACCGCCTGACTTCTTCCTATACATCCACCCATCCTCTACTTTTAATTAAAACAACAAACTTTATCACGTTTTTTTGAAATTAGGAATTTTTTCAATTTTTTAACCGGGGTTTTTTTCTGTTAACATTGTAAAAGTTTTTTATTGTTTTATTGTTGCTAACGTTTTACTTCTAAGCTTATGGGAGGTAACGGAAGCGTTGTGCTAATTTTATTTTTAAATATTATTTTTTTCAATCACCGAATTAAAATATGTCCTATCCATAAAGAATATGTTTCAGACATCAAGGAACATTTTGGGTATTGGTCAAAAACAAACAGGTCCAATAATATAAAAAGGCTAAACTAATAAGATGCTTAGGCCAATCTGATGTTGAATGATTAATATTAAATACGGCTTGAAAACAAGTCAGACAAGAGCGTTATATCTAAGCCAATCTTTTATTAATATTACTAACTATAAAAGCTCAAAACAAGTAAAATAATAACCCTACGATTTGGCTAATATCAAAGAACTAAGAAGTGAGAAGATTAATCTTTGTTTTCTTTTACATAAAAGATTTCTGACCATAATACGAAACATAAAATTTATGACCGTAGTTAAAGCTATTCCAAAAAAATATGTTTGACCTGTGATTTTTATTATTCTCATTTACAAAATACAGATATTAGAAAAAAACTGTAAAAAGATAAACTATCTTTCAGTTAACTCTCTTCCTATATTTATCTTCTAATATCCAATTTATAAAATAAACCAAGAAGAGTTATTTTGTTTTATGAAATATACATTTTTAGTTGAGTCTTCGTCACTTCCTTCTTTAGCATCTTCTAGTTATATTCTTATTTCTCTAAATTCATATTTTAAGGCAGCTTTTCCGAAGGTAGGACAATCCTCTGAGACAAGAAATATTAATCTTTTAGTGGTGTCCTTCCTCTTGCCCCTATCCAACCCAAATATCTTACAAGATACGCTTCTTTTCTTTCCTTTAGATAGCGAGATTATTCTTTTTATTTATTTTTTTTCATCCTTTTCTATCTTTTATATCCTGTTTTGAAAAATGATTCACTTGGTGAGTTGTTTTTTTAATTTATTGTAAGTAATTTATCCTTCATTTCTTTTTTCCCTTTTTTCCTTCGTATTCTCTTGTTCCTTTCTCTCGCTAGTATGTCTTCTAAAAAGAAAGAATATAAGGATGAAACCATGTCATATTTATGACGAATCATTTCATTTGATCATCTGTCTTTCTTGCTGGAAGAATCTTGGCTATGCTGCTGGTATCCCGACATTAATTCCAGTAGCAAAAAGGATGAGAAAAGAAAAGAAATAAACGTCCTAACCTTTTATTATTATTGCTACTATATTATATACATACATATATAT
>KZ651085.1:864856-887125 GCA_001010745.2 Gerris buenoi | reverse complement strand
AGCGACATTTAGTTTCATTTCATTTAAAACTGCTTATATGACTTTCCTTCTTAAGAATAGAACTGTATCCTTAAAAAAGAACTATACTTATAACTTAAAAAATTAAAAATTATTAGAAAGAGAAAAAGGTGTATATTTAGTATATCAAATTTATCTTCTCATTATCCATAAATATTTATTTGCAGCGAGGAGTACAATGAGAGAGTAAGGAAGAATAAAATACTAGTCAATTAGAAATACTTTTTTTCATAATTGAAAAAATAATAATAAAAAGCACAAATAACTTTTGAATACAATTACGTAGAAAAACACACGGCTACTTTTGAATTTTATGCTGATTATTTTTGTTTTAAAAAAACATATAGTATGTCTGGTAAATGAAGCATATAGTTCTTTAAAACTAGGTATAGACAAAGCAACTGAAAATATATTTGTTGTTACCATTTTTTATGGTAATTAATTAGTTTAACCGACAATGCAGTTGCGTATTCTCAGCATGAATCCAAATAACAAATGTCTATTATGAATAAAAAGCAAACAGAAAGAATGTTCGTTTTAGCACTTTTTATTTAACGAATTATTAGGCTATCGTTATTTCTTGTAGGTTAATCTGTTTCTGGTAGAAATATTTTATGGTTATTAATGAGTTTGATACTTTTATAGTTTGATCTAATTAATTCCACTTTTACACGACTGCCAGTTTAAATAAAATTAGTTTAACGAACAAAATATCAAAATAATTGTTTATTCACATTAAAAATCAACACGTTGTTAATAAATCGGTTAAACCATTTGTATTATATATTTGTATTTATATTTATTTTAAATTTAAAATAAATATATATTTATTTTTTCAATATATTTTTAATATATTGATGAAATTATTTTAAAAAGTTATCAAAAAAAAATACAATTTATTTTTTTTAAAAATGAATAATTTATGAAATATTTTTCCATCGAAGGGATTGATGAAGTAAAAAAAATATTCCTTTCTTCAAGTTGTCTTCTTTTATCCAATTTTAAAAAATTCAAAATTGCTCTAGCGGAAAAATTGGACAACTTGACGGATGAGAAAATCCCCAGTACCTTCTTCTTACTCGATATTCTAAGCTTTTCCTTTTCCTTATTATAGTTCATACTTTTTCAATTTTTTAAGATTTATAAATATAGATTTTAGTGACTGGTAGATTTTATTATATGCGAGTACATTTGTTATATTTTATTATTATAAATTTTATTATATTGCTACATTTAAAAAACCAACAATCTACATTTATTAATACAGGTATTGAGATATTTAAAGTGGTTTTAGAGTTAAATATTTATTTTATGTTTTTCCAAGAAAAATATTTTGTCTCCGATTTAAACAAATCCAAATTCAAACATTTTTGGTTCAGTGTTTGTTTGTCGCTCGATGTTTTAATATATCTTAAAAACTAATCGTGTATTTTAATGAAATGTGAGTGTTTATAATTAGCTCATTGCTTGTCCCGTATAAATTTAAACCTTTACAATCCTAGATTAATTTCAACCGTCTGCAATCTTTAAATTTTTTAAATTGATATATTAAATCATGTAAAAAAATCGAAACAAATTTGACAGTTTTAAAAAAGTCGGGGGCAAAATTAAATAAATTTGACAATATTAGGCTATCAAATCATTAAAGTATACAAAAAAATCCACGAGGTAGCTATGTGCCACACTTATTGGATGAGTATTTTATTAAAATAATATACCTTAAGAAATAATTGTTTGACACATTTTGTATAATTGGATACATTTTTTTAAACTAATAATATTTTTTACAATAACCTATTATAGCAAACAAATCATTTGTGTTTTTCTTAAAATAAGTTTGTTTCTTCTTAATTAATTTGTGGTTTTCGTAAAATAGTTTTTTATTTATTATTTACGATTTGAAAATGTCTATAGATTCTCACTGATTCGTTTGGTATTAACGTGAACCTTCACTGATTATACCTTGAGTTGCACAAAAAGAAAATAGTTTGCAAATGTCGTTAAAATATAAAGAGTCGTTTTAAAGATAATTATATTGGTTTGGAAAAATGTTGATCGACAGACAGACTGATGGACTGACTAATAATGTTCCCTAGTAGATTTCTGTCTCAGAATTTTGGAAATGGGAGATAAAAAATGTTCGTCCTTCAGAACGATCACATAAAACTTTTGTTACCTTCGAAAAGCTCAGAAACAGAATTATAATTTAATAAATTGGAATAATCTATAAAGGTGACTAGAAATAAGTAAAA
The DNA here is from genome assembly GCA_001010745.2 of Gerris buenoi. NCBI lineage: Eukaryota > Metazoa > Arthropoda > Insecta > Hemiptera > Gerridae > Gerris > Gerris buenoi. The sequence goes on along the minus strand of KZ651085.1, from coordinate 884,855 downwards.
TAAATTGGAATTTTAGTATTGACTTGAAGCCAGTGCAGATACGTTCAAAGGATGTCAATTTGTCCGGTTAGAGACCTTATTGAATTTCTAATTTGAATTTTTTTCCGGTTGATAGGATCTCATGTGAAGTCCCATTACATTCACACTGAGTCTGGAATGATTTCCATTTTCTGTTCTGGTCCCTCAGTTCGCTTAACTGAATCTGGGTTAGCGATTCCAATGTCGGTTTTTCGTTTATAAATTCAACCTTCATTTAAATTTTTGCTTATTCAAATTTTTATTTATTTTCAAATAAAGAACGGTAAATAAAATTGTTTTTTTTAATTGTAAATTTCATGTCTTTGTTTTCTTTAGTCGTGTATAGGATATTTTTACTGAAGTTAAAATTCTTTTTGAATTGCAAGTCTAAATACTTTTTAGGTAGCACAAATTCTGTCACTGGAGGAATTTTAGTAATTCTACAATAAAATATGTAAATGGACGATAAAATTGATCTTCCTTGTTCCCTCATCTAGAATCAAATTTAAAAATTTATTTTCCTGCTCCCATAGAGAGAGGAGTTTTCTAAAATGCATTTCATATTTAAGAAAAAAAAAGTTAGTAGTTGAAATTATAAAAATCGTATGACTTCGTTATTTCGCCTTCAATGTACATTCAAAAAAATAATCACGAAGAGAAAGAAACATTCTTCACATTTTTTAATACTTATTTGTTTTACACATCTAAAAATAATGAAATTAGTTTTTTTTTCGAAAAACTAAATAATACGAATTAAATTGTATAAAACTTAAAGTAGTTCAATTTCCAATTCTAACGGCAACTCTAAAATAAATAAGGCCTAAAATTATGCAATATGAATATTAATAGTAGTAAGGTCCTAGTACTAGTACTAGACGGTAGGATGAACCACTTGTTCGATTTTAGCAATTAGGCCATCTTTTAGGCCCATTTTGCTATCCCCGTGGTAGAAAGTTCCAGCCACTTCACACATCACACCGCCGCGCCGAAGCGAATATGATAATTATCAGTGAGCCATATAATATAAATCAGAGCATCTCGGCAGGGGATGCAACATGAATAAATAATATAATTATTTTCAATATATTCTTTCTTAATACTAACTAAAATTAAAGAATGAAATTAATAAAGAACCAAAAAAAATCGTTATTAAGGTCAAACTGTAGGTGGAAAGTGTAAAGAAGGAAAAATTGATGCATCTCTTTGGATGTTAAAGGGTAAAATAAAGATTATCATAGTCTCCCTTTTCTTGTCTTTTTCAATGTTAATAAAATATGAAATTATTCCGAGAATTATTTTTTCTGCTCTCTCTTCTTTAATGTTATTCAAGTTTTTTTAACACCTACCTACAAATTTGTACGTGTTATTTTCATATTTCTTCTTTTTTTCATTTCAGATTACATTTTTTATTTTTTATTTGACTCAATCAAAAAGTCTCTGACGATATTTTTTTTTTCAGCTTTCCCACAATGTTGTGAAAGCTATATGGGAGAGAAAAATTTCCCTTTCGTAAAGGGATTTCTATCTCTAGCCTTGTTTATACCATATTTATCTGTAGCCTGTTACAATCAGCATGCTCTGCCCCATACTGAACAAGAAGTCAGCCCTTTCGGCCCTTTTTTTAAATTTTCTCTTATGTAAATTAGAAAATGAAAAAAAATTAAAACAACACGTCACAGTGTTATCGAAATATTTTTTGAAAATAGATAATTTTTCTTTTATTTCGTTCTTTCTTTCCCTTATACACACACACACACACACATATATTTATATATATAATTTATATACTGATATCTTCTCTGAATTTTAAGTGTATGGTAATGCAAGGGCAATAAAAAATATACAAATCACAAATAACACTGATAATATATATTATTTTCTTTTTCCAATCTTACTTTTTGCTTTTCAAAACTCTTCTTATCTGTAAAAGAGTATTTCAAAAATCCATGTAGACACTGAATATCATTACAAAATAAAATAAAATTAATGAAAAATCTATTTTTTTCCTGATAAAATTATTCGTAGAGGATTAAGTATTTGTATTAAAAAAATATATATACCTTTTAAGTTTAACATTATCAAGCATTTTCTAATTACCAGTACAAATTTCATGACTTTAGTAAATGTAACCTAATATCTTTTCAAAATATTTTAATCATTAATTAATTTAATAGGACCTATTTATTAATTCTTCAAAGTCAAGCCTTCTTTTTAAACCTATTAATAGTAAAACGGATATATAAATTGTACTTAATATGTTATAATAATGAAATACATTTTTAATTTATCAAGTCTTGTAGAATTTAAAAATATTTTTTTGTTTTATAAATATCCCTCTGAATATTTCTGGTTATTTTATTGTTTCATAATGAAAATTTAAATCCCAAAAATATCCTATTTCAAAAGTTTAATTTATAATTTCAGGTCATTTTCATTTCATTTCTCTTAGTTAACTTCCCTTTCCCAGATAAATTAGACTGATATTAAATTTCATCGTTAGCAAAAGTTTCTGATAAACAATTTTCAGTGAGAAAGTTTAAAAAGTTTTAGACATATCAACGCTTCAACTAAACTTCCCACCTTTGAAATATTAGACATATTTCAAAACCATTAGAGAATATATACTCTTTTGACAGGCATTGTCTCTCTACATTATTTAATTTGATGGTATATAAAGTTTAATTTATTGAAATATACAGTTTCATTTAATTTAATAAGGATTGCACATATTTACTCTTATCAGTTATAACTTAAAAGGATGGATGTGACGGAAGTTTAACTCCCTCTTCTTTGTTATCAGTGGTATGTTTGTTGAGTTGTCACGCCTGTCAGCTGTCAGTAAATGTTATCATTGTTATCTTGACTGTTAGGAACTTTGTTCCTAGACCCACGTCTACAGCTTTCAACCCTCTGCTTTATTAATATTATATGCCAGTGTACATTTGGAATCAGTACTATTTGAATGTGTATAAATTAGGTCTAAATTATGTTATAGTAAATTGTATTCTCATGTCCTTTAATTTTATCCTCTAATGAATAATACATAATAAATTTATCTATTAAATTAAAATTAATTAATAATTTATATGGGTTTATTTAAATTCGACCACGTATTAGCCTTTAATCGTTCGAAATGTGTAAATAAATACTGTTTAACAGAAAATAAATAAATCCCGCCTAAACCACATTCAGGACCGAAAATGTTTTAGATATCCGACCCAAGGTTCAAACACTTTTTATATATCATGCCTACAAATAATGAAACAGTTTTTTAAACAATAAGTTCGCATCCTTTATCATAGTAGGTCTGGAGTTCTGTGCCAATTGTAATTTTAAATACTCGTTTAACAACTACAAAGCAAATCGATAGTCTGCAATATTATTGCAATTCCATTATCAAACTATTTTAACAATTTTCCTCGAAATATCTAAATCAAAAGGTATCCAGTTCGGTGAATTGTAAACTGTAGCTAACGTTTCAGATATTATATATTCCATTGAACCAACAAACTAGAAATATATTTAGCCGTGCTTCTATTTTCGACATCTATATATAAACGATAACGTTTTTCCAAAAATACCTGTAAATTAATTGAAAGCGGCTAGTGAATCAAAACGGAAATAACAATGGACCAATGGTAGAATCGTTTATTTAGGTTGAAAGTAGAGCATACATACTCTCAAATACGCAGAAATATCAACCGACAATTCGGCTTGAATAATTTCTTTACAGTCATGCATTTCTTTCATGCATTCTTACAGTCTGTCATGAACTTTTGATGTAAATTTTTTACGTCATAAAAACCTAGATTTGATAATATACTTAACAAGAAGACAATTCTGTTGTTTGAATACATATTTTTTTAATGTGTTTTTTACATATCAGCTGCTGAATATCATTCGAGAAAGGTCTTTAATTTTCTCATTTCTTAGTAAAGAAATCCACCCCCTCCCCGAAATGAAAAAACAAAAGCCCCCCTCCCACCAGTAAGTTGACTGCGGTTTTGTTGAGTTGAAAAAATAGCTCATAACCTCTTTGAAACTACAGCTAGTTTTTGTGTCTGGTTTGTCCTTAATTAAGGTAGGATGTCTTTTCTTTCCCAGGAACAGTATAAGTCAAGAAAGAGTCCTTATTAATTTTTTCTTTTGCCAATTTTTCATCTCTATTCTTAGCGTCTTATTCGGATCCATCATCGGGATTGTTTTTATTATTTTATTTCTAGTTTTTCCTTTTTTGGTTATGTATACATGGTTTCCTTTTTTTAATGTAAATGCTTAACCACAACCGCAAGGAGTTCGAAGGGGGAAAAAACAATAATTCAAAATTACCACGAAATAAGATGAGGCGGAAAAAATTCACCAAAATCCAATATCATCCTTTTCTTCCTAACGAGACTGTATCTATAACAACATCGGGGACATCATACGTCGTTTGGTTTACACTATAAACACCTAATTTGTTTGGGCCTTTCTCAATCTAGTTTTTCATTTTCGTCTTGTTTCTTTATTTTTGCTATTCTCCCACGGGAACCTTTTTTTTATTATTATTATTTCTTTGAGATACGGAATCCAATTTTGGTTGGTTATAAAAAACCGAATCGAGAATCTATATTTATTTAATAAAGTTAGGGTACTACCAGAATAGTATTCAAAACCCATTTCAATGCAAAAACAGTAAAATAGGTTTTATGGTTTTTAGAGGTACGATACTATTGCGCATATGGTCATTTACAAAAAATCACGAGAAAAGTGTTTGGATGCAGTCTAGAAACAAGAAAAAATTAAATTTATCTACGATACTACTGAATTGATCCTAAATATAAACATTTTATTTCTGTTTAGATGCGTAGATAGAGAAAGTGATTCTTTTCGCAGTTGCATTCATTGCGCAGTGCAAAAAAATTCTGTATTTATTATTTATTTATATTTATTACAACTCGTGCGAAAACTGAGTTTTGCTTTGCTCGTGTGGTTTTACTACCCTCGGGTGCAAACTCCACACTCGCATGCTAAATGCTACTTTCCGCACAAGAAGCGTAATGTACTATCATGCTATCTAGGAATAATTAAATGTAGGTTTACTTACCTCATTGTTCAACCGACTAGTTGCTTTGTACTCTGACAAAACGGTTCTCCTTCTACTTAGGGACATGCGTAATTATTTATTAGCAGCCGTGGATTTGACAAAATCTAGCTCAAAATACTTATTGATAGTAGCTAAACAATTTGCTATGTCCATTTTGTTCCGAATTAAGATGAAAACAAGTTATGAGCAGGAACAAGTAAAAAGCTATCATTAAATCAAGCAAAGACGAATGAGAAGAGCATTTTAATAGTTTTTTCTAAGTTGTATAATAAAAAAGATAAAATGTGAATTGCACTAAAAATAACTTTTCAATATTAGAGTAAAGACAAGAAACACGTTGTCTGAATAGATTGGGAAAACTAAGGTTATCCAACCCTAAGAGGCTTAAGGTTGAAATCTCTGATACCAAATTCTAAATTCCAGTATATATTTAAAAGGAATGAATTCCTAGAAATTTTGGGCGTAGATATACCATGCCCACACTTAGGAATCTCAAATACGAAAAATAAAATATTGATTTTTTTTTTTTATTTGCTTAATTCTTGACAATCACACTATCAAATACCGACTGATTAGTTTAATTGTGCAAAAACCGTGATAGCTAATATTTAAGATGACCTAGGCCATTTTATTTGGTCATTATTAGTGCACTGAAAGAGTTCTTGATGATGAGTTCGACATTGTTTAGCAGTCTGAAGTCACTGAAAACATGCCTGCTATCAATTTTAGATATATACTAAAACATTTCTAAATATTTTTTTTTTTATTATTTTAATTTTATATTTTAAATTTTCTGTTTCAGGTAAGCGCACCTTTGATGTTTTCGAATTAATTAATTGCAGATAAGAAGTAAGCTTATTTATTTATATTTATCTTCTACTTCTAGGTATTAATTAGCTTTAATAATAAAAATGTAATTACGTATAGTTAAATAAAAAATTAATTGAATGTTTTGTTTTATTTTTTTATCTGTTATGTAATGTAATAATTAACTACAAGACGATCATTTTAATTAATTATCTAGTTGTTTTATTTGTTTTCGTTTCATTTGGCATGTAGTTAATTGTATAATATTTTATGGTAGAAGGGTGAAGGGATGAAAATCGTTACCATTTAATTTATAATGACTTTCCAGCTGTAAATTTGAGCTTGGATTTCTATTACGGCAGACTGCTATAATGGCTTGTTGTCATGAACGAGTAATAATAAAAGAGTTATATTGTTTTAACTTGCCTTAGTAATTAAATATGTATTATTGATAGCGTGATATCATTGATTGTTTATTTTACTAAGCATCTGATTTATCTACGACATTTTACTATTTAAATAATTACGGATAGTAAGGAAATAATACAGAATAATTATCGAATTATAGAAATACATACCTAACTAACCCAGTGCCCTAAAAGCCCGTGGAAGGGCAGTATTGATAAATTAATCGATGTGTTGAGTTTACGCTAATTCCATAATTATATTCGATGTTTTTGCCGGTTCTTTTACTTCCCGATCGGTGTTTGTAGTGCTTAAAACGAAGAGGTCGAACCACTTTTTTGGACCTAGCAATTAAATCATTTATTTGAGCCTAGACTACTACTCGTGATGTGTCACCGAAGCAAATACGGCGCTATCAATGGTGATGTATATCACCACTAAAGTGTATTTACTCTGTCAATTTGAACATGTCCGTTTCATTCGTGTAAGTTCCAAGTCAATGTCCTATTTAGACAAGTCATACGGTACTTGGTTAGATATTGGAAGTTTAAGCTAGTACAAAGACACAAACGCTAAGTTGCATGTGTTTAAGTTCACCGTTAAATTTGATTAAGGGTATAACACACTTGTTACAAAGTTTCTTATGGAGATTGCGGACCTTAAAAGTGCCTGATTCAAGGAAAAAATCAAATAAAGAAAAATTCTGTTAATATTTAATCTCACCGCATCAAAGTCATCTCTCATGTACCAGAAAATCATGTGATACATGATTCATCGATGTAACACAATAACATACATGTTAACACAGTTTTCAAATTAATTGAACATATAAGCATGTATGTAAAGAGGAGAATTTGACGCGAGGTTTCACGGATAATTGAAGCATTACATGTTACAGCATTAATCCATACACAGATAATGCAGGTTTCTCTCGGTTAGGTCATGCTAACTTCCCCTTGAAGCTTTTGGGTGGGTTTATCAAAGCCCATGAATTATTTACTCCCTTTTACCGAAACACAAGAGAGAGTTTGGAAATCACAAATACATACAGCGATATGAAACATAGGAATCTTTCAACACCATTTTCATAGATGGAATACACATCAACCGTTACTCGAATGACATCAATAAATCATTGAATTCATGTTACGTTAGATGCAAACATTCCGGAGAGAGGGAATCTGTGATATCTTCAATTTCGATAAACATAGGAATATTTTTTATGTAATTAACTTCTGTGTTAAATCCTTTATTTAAGCATTTATCAATCATTTTTTTAAATATATCATGATAAAAAAAGTGAGTTAGTTCTAAACCAGCTCCTAAATTAATTCATTTAAGTTTTATTTCTTCTTATCACCTCTGAATATTATTCATGACTGAGCAATGTCCATAAATTTTATAATATAACTCTTTTTCAAATTAAAATAACTATTTAAAGTAGAAAAAACATAATTAAATTTAAATGATAAAAAATTAAGCTTTTTGCAAATTTGGTCCTCTTTAATTTGACCCTATTTCAAACATGGTGATTTTATCTTAATAGAATTAATGTTATTCGGTAAATTGAGAAAATAGGACGAAAAATAAGGGACTGTATAATGGTTTAGTCGGCGTAAAGAGACGAGGAAGATTCCTAATGGTGCCAATAAGAGAGCTGCGGGATTTTCGAGAGTGTACTGTAGGGAGTTCAGTAAGGCAAGACACTCGGGCAACTTCTATTCCCGCTATATTAGAGTTTCAACTCTTAAGACCCTAGCTAGACTGAAGCTTTTCGGCTACGTGTTCTAGACGAAACCAGTGTAATTTCACCAGTATACCTGATAAAGCACGGTCTTCTTCTCTTTCAATATAAACCTGACCTCTATAACCTCTCAGGGGGGTTGAAACCCACCAAAAACTACCCAAAAACACTCTCTCCTTTGCGAATAAACAAACGCTTTTACAACGTATAAAAAGACGGTTTTTAGATTGAACTTTGACAGTGTTTGTCTTTCAGAATAACACATGGCATTGCTATAGGAAAAAGCAATATAAGTGCTATTGCTATTAAATAAAGAATTAGATTGATTGACAACATATTTATTTAAAAAATAACAATTGTTTAATACTGACAGTATTAAACATTATAATATTTTTTATACAGTATCTAGTGTACTTTTTTATGAACAATATAAAAGAACAAATCTGCCTTTTTGAATTTCCATACCAATTTGATCAATTTCCACTTAATTTTAATCAGGACTGATAATGATTTCTCGATCATCATATAAATAATTTATCGATTTAATTTAATTCTCTTACTAGAAATAAATAATAGTATTAATTTAACTGATTAAGTTTATTTAATTTTGTTAGTTTGAATCTCAAATAATAAAATTAACTCTTCCAGTTTAACTTTAAAGTGGTGTACTTAATTGATCTAGTTCGAGTCTAAAGTGGTGAATTTCACTCTTCTAATGATATCTATTTGAGTACGTTCCAACTAATCGATTGAAATGTAAATGTACCAAATTAAAACATAGTAGATCTCCTTTTTCCCAAAAAATAAACGATTTTACCGCGAGTCAATGTTATTTTCCAACATTTCTTGTTGAAAAATAACATTTTTCAAACATTTAGCAACAATCAACTTTGCTTCAGTAGCTGCTGATAATATATTTATTTATATGTTTCAACAAACAGTTGTTTTTATACAGAACCGTTTAAATACAAAAGTCAAAAGATAAAAGGTTTGGTTACGATAGATTTCTGGACTGTTGAACCAATTGAATAAATAATATATATATATAAAAGTTCTTACGCTGTGAATAAATTTACTGAACTGAATAATTTTCTGATCCGAATATTTCGATGTAATTTATTAAAAAAGTTTAAACTTTATGTTTTTTTATTGTGAAAATATAATCTAAATAATATTGGAAGTTTTCATTTTGGTTTTGCTTCAGAGAAAAGAGCTTTCAAAAACTCCATGATAGAAATCCGTTTCCAACATCAAGGGTCATTTATGGTCCTGTGTCTGTCTGTCGTTTAATATTTGCAAACAACCATATTATAAAAGCCTCTCGTCCGACTTTAATGAAATTCGGGTATTAGGTCACAATTAATCCATTTTTAGTCCCATATTAATTTCAACCTTTTGCGAATATTGCTTTTTTTCCATCTGCGCACATTTAATATTGAATAAAAATAAGTGTGACCCTACTAGGAATAGATCTAGTACTTCCTACTAGAACGGGAAGGACGGACCACATGTTCGAACCTTGATATTAGGCCATCACTTAGGCCCTTTTTACGCCCCGTGGTGGAGAGTTCCAGCTACTTCACACATCATACATTTTTTGTACATTGTACCGCCGAAGCGAGTATGGTGCGGTCATTAGTAAGCTATATAAGCGTGGGGATGAGTCCCCATAGGAGGTGTCCCCCTCGCCCTGCACCGTCCGCGATTCTTTAATGCAATTCAGAGTATCATGGCACGGGATTGAACCCACGACCTCGAGTTGTCTCGACTTATTGATAGCAGAGTGAGCGCTTTAAGACCCTCGTCCATGCTGGCTCCCTAGGAAACAGATCTAAATCCCATGGGACCATTTGTCCAATAATATGACACAAGAAGTGTACCAAAAATTAGAAGTCTATTTTTATACTAATCCAATTTAATATTACTGAGTTTTAAAGGATTTCCACAAGAGTCGGGAAGGATTATTTCTGCCTCTTGTTGTAAGTTAATCAATGCGCAGGAAAATATAGCAATGCGAGGAAATAATTGATGTTTGAAAAGTGGAAGGTAAAGTTTGTAATGTGAAGTCCAAGGGTAATCTGCTTTTAATCCTTTTTCCTGTTGAATCCTTTAAACTCATTCTGACCTAGATTAAGAGAGAGGAAATAATTAAATTATTTTAAAGTAATAATTGATGCATTTTGCGGAGACCGAGGAAGGAAAAGGAGGGGAGAGGCTTGAAATGCTTGTACTTGACAGAGAAGTTGGGGAGTAAAGTTAGCAGGTGGTTGTGGAATAATCCCGAGGATATCCGAGAAACTAGAGGAGCTTTGCTAAGTCTTAACCATTAACTTTGTCCAGGACTTAGTTCAATTTCTGACTTGAACCGGAAAACCCACTTTCATCTTATCAACCCTCTTTTTTTAAAAAAAAAATAAATAAATAAACTTTGTCTTGTTTTTTTTAGATATAGTGGTATTATTATTATTATTATTATTACTAAGTATTATTATTATTATGAGTCTTACATAACTATAAAAAAAATACCGGATTAAGTTTTTAACGAGTTTCAATATTTTTATCTTCCATAACTAAAGTTGATTATTGCCACATCTTTTGCTAAATTATTTAGCAAAAGGAATTAGAAGAAATTAAAAAGAAAATTAACGATTTTACAAACTCAAATTCGATAAAAAGAAGAAGTCGAATTGGATGGCAAACCATTTCGTAGATATTAATATTATAAGAAAAAAAATTCATTTTAGAAGATATGTGTTTATTCTGAAGAACAAAATTTTATGTCTCTCATTTCATAAATTCTAAGACAGAAATCCGTTTCAGACATGAGGGAATATTTTTGGTTCCGTGTCTTTCTGTCGCTCAATCTTTGCAAACCAACATATCTTAAAAACAACGTCTCAGATTTTAATGAAATTTGTATGATACGTCATAATTAGCTCAGTGTTGAACCCGTATAAGTTTAACCATCTCCGCTTATTTTTTTTCTCTTCCATATACGCACAAATATACATTTATTTACACCTATAGCTTCAAAAGAACTTTTATAGTTACCCGCAGATAGCCTTTGATTAATTTAAACAATCTGCGCTCTTTAACTCATGTACGAAATCAAAATAATTTTGACAAATTGAATAACGGGGGGTTAATTGTTTTATAACGGTTAATTGTTTTATAACAATAAAACAATTAAAAATTAAAAGATTTTGAGAATGTAGCGTTTAATACGTTTAACGTTACTTTCACCATAAAATATAAATATTTAACAAGAAATTATGAACCTTAAGACTTGACAAAACTACCGATGTCTTTTTCTTTTCTTCTATAATTTTATCCAGTTTATTTTGCTGTTTCTTGTCCGTCCTTATCACGTTCGTCCTATTCACGTGATTAGGTTATTACAATTACTACAACAGGACAGGAATTCCGACTATTTAACTCATCTACTTAATGTATGAAATTAGTTTCACCTCTCTGGGTTTCGAAATCACAATGTTAGGGTTTTGAACTTGGCTGAAGGTGGGGTTTCAAGTGTGTGTTTTCAGCTACGATCCACGTAAACCTTTGAAATATCTTATCTTTTATCACATGGCCACTTATAAACAATCGAATCTGAAAGGATTATATTTACCAACCAAAAATGTAGACAAATAGAAACGATCACTGTTCTAATCTAATCATTGATTAAATGAAATAGAAACGAACTTTATGTTTTAAAGTTCAAATTTCGACTTAACATATAAATAAAAAAGTATTTTTTTGTTGGCTATGTTTTTTTACAAAAAAAAAACAATGTTGAAACTGGTTGTTGGTGTGAAGCTAGGTCACGCATTTGTGTTTAAGGGAGACCTATTCCACGCGCTCATGTTTTTTTTAAAAGGTCAGAAAAACTTATTGTTCGGTTGAGTACGTCGTGATTTCGACTGGGCACAATAAGCGTTTGTTTGTCCCTGCACCCTGCAGAGGTCCGGCATGCGCTTTATCCAGGGTAAAGTCCAAAGTCCAGGCTTATAGCTTCATCCTAGAAATAAATAGCACGAGGGAGTTTTTGTTCGTTTTGTCCGTCGAGTTCCGTCCATACCCCCCTATCCTAGCATTGCTTTACATACTTCATATTCTGCTTGAGTTAATATTTAATAACTTAAACAAAAAAATCTCACCCTAAGGCTTGAACAATGAAAAGTATATTCATCTCGGGAAGTTAAAAATAAGACCTTCTTCAAGAGAAGAACAAAACACATTCTAGCTCTTCTTATGTAAATTAATGTAAATTCACGCCTTCTTAACTTTTTAACTTTTTATACTTATTAAGGTCTCATACACTAAATTATTAAACTGTTCCTCGAAGTTTTCAATTATTAAGTAGTTAGGTCCATTATAAAGGAATTAAAAAAATTCTCTCATTCGCGATATTTGGAGCCTTCCTTGAACTGGTTGACTGAATAGAAGATTAAATTGTAATGGTTATTTTATTAGTAAACAATATATATTTGAATCATACCGATTTCCACCACTTTACCTCATCATTGAGGTAATGTTTCTTTCACATTTTCGTATAAATTTGTAAGTTACAACTACACATTTTAATTTTTTTTCGTACGAAGAGAAGGTACTGCGATAGCGCGAAAAGCCATTCGTTGTCTGACGAACTTAGCCAGACAATTGCTGAAAGGAAATTTCATACCAAATTTCAACTAAAGCAGTTAACTTTTAATCAAATTGTAAGGTCACGTGAATAGAAAGACGACGATTTGGAAGGCCTTGTCAAGCCCTGTCTTCACGTAACAACTTTGTAAACGAAGTGCCAGAGAGCTGATTTGGAAGATGATTTTTAGTGGGTTTAAGTCCCACAAACCGGAGAACACTGAAATTCCTTTGAAGGTGCATGAGCATTTTCCTTTTCCTCGGAAGTAAAAATAGTTTAATTGTACTTGAGTAGAGTTTTATTCAACAGGCTTAATACACACAAACAAGTTAATCATGAAAATAAATTTAAAAACAGGAAACAGGAATAAACTTTATGACTTGTCGGCTTTGCGCCGAACTTTTATACAACACTAAAATTCCTCTACATTCTTCTTTGCTATTTGAAATAAAATGAAAAGGAGAAAAAAGTTTTTGTTTTGAAAATAGACTAATTCGTTTACAATCAACCTCAGTTTAATTTGGAAGTTTAAAACCCCCTAATAAAAGTTTACTGGATCTTTATTTAGGTCCTGAGGTAGATTTTATTCGAAACAAAGAGATGTGAAGGTTGCGGTAAAAACAATACGGACTCTATAAGTCCGTAGCTTAATCAAGTTGAGGGTTTTACAACTTAACTATTCCTCAAGGTTTCAGTGTTGCCACCAAACTAGATCCCACAGTTACATTCCCTAACACATAAACCAGTGTTGCTTCTAACCGTTAAACTAGATTGTAGTTAAATAGAAATAAAATCTCTGAAAAAAGGGTTAGAATTAAAAACTAAAACTATTTCAAAATAAATATATTTTTTCATTTTTGTAACATTCTAACTTCAAACGTGTAAAATCTTTAAACAAAGAATCGAAAAAACCCTTTGAGTGTAATATAACATTAAAATTCTTTAAATTATAAAAAGGATTTTTTTTCTAAATAACTCATCTCATAGGGTAGCGTTTCTAAATAGCGAGTCTATAATCTAGAAACGCGCTTTCGTACTTTTTTCTAAAATTTATATTTTTGCATTCATTTCCCCGTTAGACTTATTTCATTATTTAAAAAATTAAACATGATCGCGAGATAAAAGCTAGCATTTAAAAGCACCCTCGGTAAATCACAATCATGACAAGTATAATGATTTCTCAAATGTTATTAGGTTTTATTTAATAAACTTAACCAATCTTGAATTTTCTTCTCTTAATAAATTATTTGAAAAGAAGGCGTAAGTATAGTGTAATGGATATTTGATTACCTTATAATTATTTGTTGGTATTTTTTTAAAGTTAGTTGTTTACTAATTACCTCTTATGGTATGATTTGGATTGAGGTTTTTTTGTTTTTTTTTTTTTTTTGTTTTTAGTTTATTTTTTATTGGAATGGAATGATTAAATTGACGTTGATTTGTTTTTTATCCTATTATTTTCTTCCACCTTTTGCGTATATTCATTAAAGTATTAATCTACCTTTCAAAAAAGATTTCAAAGGGGGGAAAAAATTGCCTATGCATATGGTTAGATCGTTTTTTTAATTTTTCAGAACCGAGAAGTAGTTTCAAATTCTGAAAATGAGAAAACTTTTTTTTTATTCTTTATTAATGTTTGGATTATCGAAGAACCTTAAATCTTTAAACAACTATCCTCTTTACGAATAAATTTACGATCTCTCTCGATCATTTTTTATTTATTCGTAATGAGATACTGAAAACTTCTTTCATCGATTTTAAAATTTATATTTTTTTCTCCAAAAAAAAAAAAAATCCATTTTTCAAATCATCACTTTATTGAACCTTTTCATCTTGAATTACCAATTATCATAATTCTTTCTTTTTTTTTAGACTGACTTTTATTAAAGGTAAAAGGATTTTTTTTTAATGTTTAGATCAAGTAAAATGTTTGTTTTTTTTTCTTTTTTGATCTTATGAGAAATTAAATATCTGGATATTAAAATCCTATCATATTATTTTCTTTGTACTAAGTCAAAATATTGTTTATTATTTTTGCTCACTTTTTTTTTTTTTTTTTTTTTTTTTTTTTTTTTTTTTTCAAAAACTTAGCTTATTCCTTTAATTATATAATTTGTTTTTAAACATAAATAAATCGGTGAGCAAAACTTTATTATATACATTGTAGGACTTAATTAAATTCATTAACAGATAATGAACCTTCCTGTTTAGATGTGTGGCGATTGTCATTACTGCGCATGTCGTGTAATACGATACTCATGGTTTAGGCTGATTGTTTGGCCCGTATGATAAACGGTTCGCAAACGATCCATTCGAGGTTTGGAACAGCATGGAGGACGGAACCCAGTCACAGGTCGGGTTGGAAAGGCTTTTATCCATAGCGCATGTCCGTAGTGTTCCCATGGACAGGATTCACTGCTTAATTGGAACAATCCTTAATATAATACGTGATGGCACATAGCCTGTGACAATTCTGACGAACCCAGGGATACTAGCGTAGGATTAGATAGCGTCTATATATTTACACAAATACAATGAACCCTTTAAATTAAAAATCACAGGAAAGTTCCTATATCCAAGTAATCTTTAGAGTTTCGTTGGTTATTAAGCCTATTTATACGTTATCATCATCATTATCACATTATTTAAAAAAAAAAGGCCCAAAAAAAACTAGTGGTCTAAGGAGTCCTTAGTTCGATCCCCCAGGTGTCACAATGACAATAATGAAAAGGTACATTTTTTCCGGAGATTTTCATAGGCCTATCATAATATATTATCATGAATTATTTCAAAAATTTTGTCGTTATAGTAGTTAGGGTTTTTTTATTTTCCGACTTATAAAACCATTAAACCATAATGCAATGTTTAAAAATCTGTATATATATGCTTGTAATCTACTCATCAGTAGGTTCATTTAAAACTCCCAGTCAAAATTAATAGTACAATATGCGTCTACTACGGAAAGTAGCCTTTTGCATTATAGTGTGGAGTTTGAAGGCGAGCGATAGCGAGGGTAGTAAAACCGAACGAGCAAAGCAAAATGCAGTTTCTGCACTAGTTGCGTACCTTACTTTATCTACGATTGTTAATAAACTTCCTGTATGCAAGTTCGTATTTTCTTTTGATAAAGATGACATTAATTCATTAGTTGTATTTTGTGCCGAATTATTTCGGGAAGGGTATTATTCTCCTCATTTTCGTAATAATCACTAAAATCGCTCATTGTTTTTTTTACGAAAACTTGGTATTAGCAGTTACTTTAATTAATCAAACAGCAAATTAGTTTTGTAAAATGTAAACAAAAAACAAACTTAAATTATAAGCGCAAATGCGCAATGAATACAACTATACGAAAAGAATCACTTTCTATACGGATATGAACAGAGATGTAATGTTTATATTTCGTATTAATTTTAGGTAATAGTATGTACATTAAGCGTCGAGTGTGGAAAGTAGCATTTTTCATGCGAGTGTGGAGTTTGCACCCGAGCGATAGCGAGGGTAGTCAAACCATACGAGCAATGCAAAATGCCGTTTTCGCACGAGTTGCGTACCGTACTTTATCTACGATTGTTAGATTTTAATAATAAATACAGAAAAAAAAACTTCCTGCACAAGCTCGTATTTCTCTTTTGATAAAGATGACATCAATTCATTAGTTGTATTTTGTGCCGAATTAATTATTTCGGAAGGCGTATTATTCTCTCATAGTTGTCATAATCACTTAAATCACTCTTTGATTTTCACAAAAAACTCGATACAAACAGTTACTTTTATTAAATAAACATCAAATTAGTTATGTTAAATGTAAACAAACTCGCTAATTGTGCTTAAATTTAAAGAATTCTTCTTTAAAAAGAGTTTCTACCAATAATATAAATAAAAGATAAATAAAGAAATTATTAAACATAATAGGTAGTCTTTTTGTCGTTTAAAGTAAAAATATTTAAACATCATATTATGAGTTATTATTATATTATTTAAACTACAGTATTAATTTACTCTTTATAACAATTATTAAATTTAGATTAATGTATTTTTGTTGTGTTGGTACTACTGATAGAACATATGGTAGTCGTAAAAACAGGAGGCTCGGTTGCGTGTTGTGTAGTTTTAGTTGGTCGGCCATATTGTTTTTCTTGTTTTATATTTGCGCCTTTTTATTACTTATTTTGGTCTTCTAATCTTTCTATAAATTCACTACTTAACTTAGAAAAGTAATTAAAATCGTTAATAAAGTCTTTTTAAATGTATTGTGCGTTATAATTTAATTTTTTATACGTTTTTCTGCCGACAAAAACAACTTTAATATAGGTTATTTCCCACGGCTTCTTTTTTCGTTCAAAATATTTTCTTTAGTTGTTAGTCGAATGTTGTTTAGTATAATATCGTTTGAGTTTATTGTAATCATTTTTAAAAAGTTTTGAAGAACATAAAGAAATATGAAGAACACTTACGACAAATTGAAAGAACGTAGCTGATTTCAGGTATTTGATTGTTTATATTGTTTTGGTGTTACATATTCATTGACATTTGTATGTTTCAAAATTCAACCTTCGAAAGTATATACTGATAACAATTAGAGAAACTTGCATTTCATGTAAATAAAACAGAAACTTCTACAGTTTCCTAGATCAAGTTATAAATAGGTGACTGAGAAATACTTAAAGCTTATTTTTATATACCTATATATGTCCGGCATCAATATTGTATACTATCAATTTAACATATGTATTTAACTATGTAGATAGACATAGATCCATTTATTATCAAATCATATGCATATACTTTTAACCGTTACATTAATTTACCTGCTGATAAATCGGCATAAGCTGTGGAGAAATAAAAGCTTTAAAGAATTAGAATTAGAATGCTATTTATTGCTTCAAATTTACAATATTTTTTAATTTACATTATCATTTTTTCAAGAGCAAATCGGCTTTAGCCATGGCGCCTTTAAGGCATGGGGGTAATAATGCTATATGTGCAAGCTATAAAGAACATACACATACCCTCACACGCATCCGCATTGACTTTTATTTGTATAAATTAGCAAAATATTATTTGCTCCACGCAAGTTCATAGACCACAGACAGATTTTTCCGAGTTGAACGTAAATAGAGAGCCCTAGGGTTATATCTTTATTGTCATCATATCTGAATCTTGTTAAAACATATTTTTCCATCTTCACATGAAAAGTCATATTAAGAAATAAATGTATCTTGTAGTAAAATACCAAACAATACTTCCCAATACTGTTTATTTACAATACTTTAGACTGAAGACTGTATTTGATCACCATCTTATTTTTATCACGTATACAGAAAACAGAATACAGGATACTTTGATTGTTTCAAGAAACAAGAAATCGATCAACACATTATTTAGGATCGATAAAGCCGCTCTTGAATAATGTGGAAGTGGTTAGACGTACTTGCAAACACTGACTTATCTGATGAACCCCAGAGCCCAGAGTTGATATAACTTACTTATACTTATACTAATGATCCCATGATGTAGATTTTAGATGAACCAATTCCCCGTCATGTATTATAGTAGCCTATGTAAGATTATGATAAGTTGATTATGGGGCCGATTCTGTTACTTTTAAACCTTCTATACCAATAAAGTTTTGACATTTTTGTTCTAACGAAGCAAATAACCATCAGGGCATGCGCTATGAATAAAAGTCATTCCTACCCGACTTGTGACGGTTCCGTACTTTCCTCTAAATTTTTCCAACCTACGATCGACGGTCCAAAAGATCTTCAGCCAAATGCCAAATCCTAGTACTAGTTTGTACAGCATACAAAGTAATTAATGTCAATTCACGCACATGCCAACAGGAAGGTTGAATGTTTTAAATACGGTTTGTCACCAAGCCGTTCCAAGTCACCAAGCCGTTCCAACCCTTCGATGATTTTATAACAGCACAAAGTAAAAGCCAAAGCCTGCGCATAGAAACTGCCCGAACCGATCCGTGGGATGATGTAAAGGACAATACAAATAAGAAGGTTGGAACAAAGGTATGATCAAAAGTTTGTTATGAGTTATGACAATGCGCGCCCAGTATGTCAACGTAAATCTTGTACCTCTAGTTGTTGTTAAACTACAAAAAGTTGTTGATATTTTGGTTTTGATACTGCGACTAAAATTGGTAGGGCTTCTTTAAAAACTAAATTGTTTTAATTTCCTTCAATATTTTTCCCGTCAGTCTTATTATTTCAATATACCCTTCTAATGGTCAATAAATTTATCGACATTGATATTTCTTCAATATTATTAAGCGTGAAAGGGATAATATAACTGGGCATATAACTGGTTTATATTGATTGACCATTATAACAGTCTGCTATAAATAATTAATGTATTGTATCGGTGTATATGTAAAAAGAAAAAATCATTGTACTATTTTTTTTTTTTTTTTACCAAAACACATAAATTTTAAAGAAAGAAAACAAAATTGTATTTAAATCTTTTTTGTTAAGTTCCTTTTTATTTATTCATATTATGATACTAGTTACTTTTCTTATATTCACAAATTGAAGTGCATACTTAATTTCTAAAATAATATTTATGTAAATTGATTTAAATTGTTGAAATGTGTGATTTAGAATACGCGTGTGCCCCATCCTACACAGGACAATTATACTATAAATATTTTCAACCTCGTTAAAAAGTGACGACAGGTTTTGGGTGGATAAATACTGAAATTATAATATAGGACGGGTATATGTTTCGAAGGTTCTGATTTATTGTAATAACAGGCTTTAAGGGATAAAACCCTCATTACCTTACCTTTAGTCAAAGATTGTTTGAAACCTTCCTTTTTCTGTAAGTCGAGAAGGTTATAAACAAATCTATTTCAATCGAGGAAGATTTAGTTTTTTTCGCCGTTTAACTTCTTTCGATTTCTTTTCCTTAATTCTGCCGATAGTTTTTTTTAAGTACCTCTTAAGTTCAAATAAAAAAATAAAAAATACCAAGTCTGTCATTAAATATCCTTTAAAGAATCCTTTACGTTTAAAGTCAGCCATGTTCTTTTTTTTTCCTTCTGCTGTAAAACAAAAAAAATGGTTGTTCCCTTAGTCGTGAGTCTGTGTGAGGTAACACTGTTTTTTCTTCAGTTCTCGAAGGATCAACCACCAAATAACATTTAACATTCTTTTCTAAACAAAGATCTACTCTTTAATAGATTTAATTGTTTTCCCCTTCTTCAGCTAAGATAGTTTTTATTCTTTAAAATGACGCTATTATTTCCTTCCTTTTATATATACATATGAAACTTGCATTTCAT
>KZ651085.1:844791-861485 GCA_001010745.2 Gerris buenoi | reverse complement strand
TTATATATATATATACATATTATTTATTTTATTTGCAAAAAAAGGATGAGAAAATGATTAAGGATTAGAAAAAATAGTTTATAATTTTTTCTTATCTGTTTTATTGTAACGTATAATTTTTCTTTATTTGATATAGATCTTTTCCTTATGCTTTCACAGAGAAAAGATTACTTTATTTAATACTAATTATAATAATTGAAAGAGACAATAATAGATATAACTTGGTTTATGAAAAATTTCATTTTCTCAGAGTAAATTAATATTATTTATTTTTCTTTTAGTAATCAATTACGTTTAATTTTGTTCGATAATAATTTAAAAAGTTATGGGAAATTAGATGATTATATTGCTTAATAAGTTTGTGGGAAGTATTTTTGTCTATTTTTATTTTTTCTTTTAATTATTTTAAGTTTGTTATAGTGTCCTTGTGATATTAGAGAAGGTTATGGGAATATTTATTTGGTTTTAAGAAGCGAAAGTTTATGTGAAATAATTGCTGTTTTATTTTTACTTTCTTTTTTAAGTTCGTAGTATATATAATAAAACAAAGGTAGTGTGATGACGCAATATTTTTAGCGGGGGAATTTTAAAGGATATATAAGTCAAAGTCCAAAAAAAGTGTTGTTTTAAACGTGTGTTTGTCTTGTGTAGATACATGGAGCTTAATGGTCTAATCTTAATCAAATTGGTCGTAGGTACTTGTTGAGAAAAATTATACCCCTACTACTAGTTGAAATCAAGGAATCAATTTTAATTCTAAACTCGGGGACGTTCCCTATCTATATCGAAACCGAACAACCTCCTGTTGAATACTTTATATCTATATCGAAACCGAACAACCTCCTTTTGAATAATTTATATCTATTTTTAATAATTAATTAGATATTATGGGATTTAAATTCAGTATCGCTATGCATATAAGAAAGTTTTGTGTGAGTTTGGTGGCCGATTTTTTGGTTATTTATGCAAATATCATTCTTCATCATTGCAGGGAGTTACTTATGACGTCAGTTTTTTTGTTTTTTTTCTTAACGTGTATGAACTGAGTTATGAATAGTTACTAATGACTTATCATGAGCAACTCCCTTAAGACTCTGTAAATATTAATACCTAAATATACTACCGCTGGTTATATGAAAAAGTAATACTATTTTATTTAAAAAAATATATATATTATAATTATAAAAAAAATGGAAAATTATTAGGAAATGTTGTAGGTCGAGAAACTTGGTTGGCGTCAGGGTAGGAGATTTGATCGTTAGAGTTATTACTATTACCTGCTCTCTATTAGTCTGTAGCTTTAGTACTTGTTAGTGGACCGTTTATCCATTTATTTGTCCAATCTGGGCCTCAAATTGCAGCTATTATTGTAACCTTAACTAGCATTATATTTGTTAGAATGTTTTAAATTGTTTAAACACATTTTTTTTATAAATTGATACCTCTGTTTTCTTGTATGTTATGATTAAAAGATTAACCCAGTTTTAAATTATTACGTAAAAAGTAAGGGACAAAATACAAGGAAGCTTCAATGCACCTTTAGTAAGGAAGTACATTAGTAAGTACTGTAACAAGTACAAGTACTTAAACAACAAGTACAACAAGTACAAGTACAAGTACTTGTAAACAAGTACTTTAGTAGTACTGTACATTTTTGTACCTTGGAAAAATTTGATGTACTAAGAATTCTATGAAAAGCTTTTGATTAATAAAAATCACCTTGGATAAATCCTCTATGTTTAAAAAGGTTTAATTACTAGACGATAATTTGAGGGTGGCAATTCTGCAATGATTAGCTGAACTAAGTTTACCCGTGGCTACTTGGTGTCAACAACTTTTATATTTAATGGCGAATTGTCAAAAAATCAAAACGTTGCATTTTGGTTTATTTACGCGCCTAGTCCGGACAATGAATGGAATTCAAATGGAATGAATCACTGAAATAAACTATTTGAAGGAGGTAAATATTTTCTCTTATTTTTTATTTTTTTTTATTTTTTTATTTTTTTTTTAAATTATTTCAGTGAAACAATATCTTAGTGAAGGTGTGGACGAGAGATTAGTTGCGTATTGTAAGTCAGTGTGAGAGGTACGGGGTAGTGACCGGGTCGGGCCTTGAACAGTGACGATACCAGGGGCGAGAGAGGATTCGTGTTCCGCTATGGTTACTCCATTGTGTAAGCGGGCTGGATTCAGTGGCCTATTGTTACTCGTGTTCTGCTTACTCCTGTACTACGCCTATTCTTACCTAGTGCTTAGTCAAACAAATCAACATGTCGCCACTGAATTAACTTCTTGCGCAGCTTGCACTCTTGACTTGTGGAATCAACTTAAAACCAACAAAATTAATTTTAAGAATAAATTAAACGCAACCATTAGCAAACTTACACGCAAACGTGGTAAGCATTCTTATCTTTTTTTACAAAAATATTCTATAAAAATATGTGTGAAGATTTTATAAAACAAATTCACTCCTCACATGACCGCCATAATTTGTATTATGCCTTTAATTTAGACGTACTTCATGGTAGCAAAAAAGTGTATTACCAGCTAGCGTTTTGCTAGCGGGTTGAAGTACCCAGCGTTTCCCTGCAGAAGTATAGGTAAGGGGAGGATAATTTCATTTCTCTCATGTTGACAGACACCTTTCTCTTCGGACTAAAGTCATGTACTAAAGTTCTAAGTAAGTCATGTATAAAAGTCATTACTAAAGTTCGGACTAAAACATCATGAGAAGGAAATATTTTTTTCCCGTAACTTCTGTAATTCCAAGTACTTTTCACTGATCCTTGCTATCCTCGATTTCTATTTAATTCACTATCGACATCCAAATGTGTAGATTTATTGTGTAGATTTTTACTTTTGACTGATTCACGCAATCCTCAATTTTTTTAATTTAATAGTGTTTGTGTAAGGTTAAATGTAAATTTTTACTTTTAACTGATCCTCGGTATCCTCAATTTCTTTTTAATTCACTGTCGATAATCCACATAGTTTTTCTCAATTTCTATTTAATCAACATTCGATATCCACATAGTTATTCTCAATTTCTATTTAATTTAAAATCGATATACTCTTATTTATGAAAATGAAAGTTCACCTGAGTCATCTTGGACTGATTCTATTTCCTATTCTTTGCAATTTGCGATTGGTTCATTATTAAAAATAAATAAATTCAAGACTCAGACTTTAAATTGTATCGTCATGCTTGCTAAAAGTAAAATATAAATTTAAGCAAGAGATAAAAGGAAAATTGTTTAACTTATATCTATTGAGGCAAGAGAAAGCGAGTGGTATTTGAAAATGGTGGCACACGTGTTCGTACTACACCCACATTCGTATATCAGTTGTCTGTAGTTTTCTTTTGAGTGATTTCAAGATGGAATCATTTCTTGACAAATAAGGAAAATTTAATGTAGAACTGAAGTACAAGAAATGCTTCTGTTATAAAGGAGATTTAATATAAATATATTTATATATACAGGTTATATTACAGGCAGGCAGTCCCTATATATTTATTTAAATAATGCATACTGACGTAAGCTTATTATATGTATACACATGTGTCCTTATTAGCACTGTGATAAGAAAATGTATAATTATGAGATATGCGTATATATATATACATATATGTATAATTTTTTTAACGCATGAATAATATAATAATTTTATTTAAAGTAAAAAATTAAATTTAAAGGAATTGGATAACTAACATATGAAAGTTAGATTAAATGTGCACATAATGTATGTTATTAAATTAAAACCCTTACAAATTAATTGTCATTAAAAAATATTTTGTAATCCTTCTTTTTTTCTCACGTTTTATGTATTATATATGTATCTGTGTGTGTTTAACAGGTAATAAATATATATGAAAATAGAAATAAAGTGGCCCTATTTCAAATTATAATTTAACAATTTATTACAAAATGCTTAGGTTTTTTTTGTATTTTGTTTTTAAATTGTCACATTACATGCAAGAGTGGATGTTAATTGTTATTTTCACATTTCTATGCTTGCTTCAATGAAATTTTAAAATTTAATTTTGTACAGAGAGAGAGATCTATAATTGAATTTAAAAGTTTGAAAACGATGAATTTTCAAAATAAAAAAAAGCTAGGTAAAAAAATATTCTTGTCATTATTAAAATGTATTTTTGTGTAAGTTTCTCATAAAAATTTACTCTTTTACGTCACAACATAACAGTGTGTCATTGCTGAACGTAATATTTAGTCGTGTTCTATAATCGTGTTGAAATTTTAATTAAAAAAAAATCATACAACATAATACAATTTCTATCCAATCAAGGATATCTGGCTAGTGTTTAGGTGTGCTATAAAAATTGTTGTTGTTTATTCTTTTCTGGTTCATTGTTTAATATTCAATTAAGCACGTTAGCTTGTCAAATAAACACGTTAACTAATGCTTAATACTGATTTAAACATTAGCTATAATCTATTATATTTTAACCAGATATAGATTGGTCATCATCGTGAATTCACTATTTTATAATTAATTATTTACTTAATATTATGATTTAGGTTCTATGCTATTTTTTTGTTTATTAGTTTCATTACCCCCTCTGACATATTTATAATGTACAACGTTTAATCCTCAATCTTATCTTTAATTAAATATAGAAATTGATCAATTTTTAGATGGAAGATTTTTTTTTTTTTTTTTCAATTTGTTTTTCTCTGATTGGTTATTTCAGAATGAAACAAAGTTTGACAGGCTTATGGATTTGCATACTAAGCCTTATGCAAACCAGACGCCCTACAAATACCAATGCGTGCTACCGATAAGGGGTAAAAAAATATTAACAGTACATTTCGACTACTTGTTAAATATTCCATCAATCCGGATTGTTTTTGTTTGTTTATTTATTTAATTCTCTCTTTTTTTTCTACACCTGGAAGGGCTGAATTCGAATTTTGCCCGAAGGTTCTAAAATCAAACATGAGTAGGATGGAGTTCATTGATCAAACCCAGTATACATCGTTGCACTGAACGGAAGGAAATCGTTCACTTGATTCATCCACTTCTCTCGATATGATCATCAGTATAAAATATGTTTTACCTCCCAAGATTCGAACCACGTCCGAGTATTTCTATTAAGACCTTGGTTTCTTATGTGAGGTCTTAAGTGCGCTATCCTCTCAGTTACACCTTCCTCTCTTTCCTCTCTCTCTCTTCCTTACTAATCTATGATTGATTTCATGGTAAATACAATGTCAGAGGACCACGTTAAACGAAATTAAGATTGAATCTTATACTGTGTCCTGCAATGACCAAATGTATGGATGGGATAGTAGATTTGGCGCGAAGAAAGAGTTAGTTTAATATAGCAAGCTATATAAAAGTTTGTTTTTCACTGTAAAGAACATAATACTAATAACGTGTATACATATATAATAATGTTAGATATACGTTCTCGGCCTCTATCCTCTTAACCATCACAACCCTGAAAATATGGTAATAATAAGTACATATTATTTTCCTACTCTTCAATGCCTTTCTAACTATGTATGTATAACATGCCATGCAGACGATAAACTTTTTTTTAGTCGGCAAATTAGCCGCCATCCAAATATTGTGGGAAATTTCCAAAGAAATATACATTTGTCAGAAATGCTGAGACGCACCTGTGTGCCGAATTTCGTTCAAATCGCCAATATTTTTATGTTCAAAGTCTCTGAAATGACGAACTCACTACGCTCGTTATATCTATCTATATTATTAAAAAAGTTTTGTAAACAAACAAATGTGTCAAATTGTGCGAAGGTTCAAAGTAGCGCTTTTCGACGAGCGAAGCGAGTAGGGAGTAGGAGGCAGAGCCCCCTAGTTATTATTGAAACAGTAAAAGTGGATTATTTAATATTTGGGCTTCTGGAGTAATAATAATAACTACACAATATAATAATAACTACGTCAAACTCTATAAATAATAAATTTTAAGGAAAAACAATTTTTAACTAGATGAACATCATATTAAGAGTTAATAACTATATTTAAAGAAAGAACAATAATTTTCTACATACTTCTTCTGTTCGTCCCTGGTTTGAGACGTAAAAAATATTGTTAATACACACCTTTATTTATTATAGATTTTTGTTTGTCTTTGAATTGAAAAAAGAGGGATATGGTAAAGTTCCTATGCGAGTGAGTAGGAGCAGCTCTTTACAAGCTACCGGTGTAGAATATCATATAACCCGGGTATTGATGTAAGTGTGCCTGGGTCCTGACTGGATGCGAGATGGAAATGGAAGTAAATCCCGTGCCTAGAATATTCCAACAGAAGACTAGATGTCACTCAAGGAAGTGGAACCCTAGTCAGTGTGAACATCCATACACTAGACAAGATCATTGAACTCTCTCAACTAACACTTGTATAACGTTATGAGTACTCACTTGTATTAACTTGTACACAGAGTACTAACGTTACTTCTGTAACAAGATCCTGTCATTTGAGCCGGCTTTTATGATTTTTTTTCTTTTTCAAAAAACAAAACATATTCATGTACTAATCAAGTGTCAACAATGAAGTGGGCGCTCTTTTTTTCAAGCTTTTATTTCACTTACAATTACAATGTTTGTATGTATGTATCAGACGTATAAACATAATATATATTCGGGTTAAATCAACTGAGTTTTATTGCAGCTACCCTTAACCGATTGAATTGACATATTGAATGCATGTTGTATGGATGACGATGAATTGTTAGCTAAGTGTCTTCATTCTACATCCAATATGGCGGACTGCCCAAGAAGATGGACTAGTTATTTTATAAGCACGCCTATGACACGGGTATCAAATAAAAGGGTTTGCTGAGAAGAATACGAATAAAAGCTTGTTTTTAAAAATATTTTTTTTATTAAAATTATTTACTACAAAATAACTTAGCTTGAAATAAGTAAGAATAAAATTTTCTCATATGCATAGTGATAATGCATTTAAATATCCATAAAAACTAATTTGTTTATATATATATATATATTTTTTTATTATTATATTTGGAACCTACGACCTACACACCACTTCAATTGCAATCTTGAAATATCACTGGAAGATTCTTTTTATATGGTATTAGATACCTCTACCATACAATACAATAAGGATAAACTAAAGAAGAATTGATATAACCCACGGAGCCACTGATACAACCCATTCCTTAGAAAAGGAACAGATATTTGATAGTCAATAATAGTCGACCGATAAGGGATTGGTGATTGGTACTCGGGAAGAACTGTTTAGCTTCTTCTTCTTCTAAAATCAGAACTACCTAGTATTACAGCCAGTACAGTCTTTAACATAGGAACTTCCTAGTATTACGGTTAGTACAGTCTTTAAAGTTGGAACTTTCTAATATTGCTGTCAGTACAATCTTTAAAATCGGGGCTTCCTTCCTAGTATTACGGTCAGTACATTTATCTTTGTCCTTGACATTTATTTCTTGTGTACACACGTCTATATAGTTACGGTAAGGAATTGAATTGATTATGCGTTTTTGACGCTTATTACTTGCTTAGGCACTTCTAGATAATTATGGTAAGGAGTTGAATTGAATTATTGATTATAAGTTTTTGACACCTTGATAGACACTTCTACTTCTATAGATAATGTCGGTAAGAAATTGAATTGCATATTGAAATTAAATTGCGTTTTTTAATAAATTATTCCTTGCTAATAGACACTTTTAGATAATTACGGTAAGCATGTACAAACAATAATACAAAATATACGGTGTAGTACACGAGGAACTTTACGTAATAAGATAAATATAAAAGCAATAGAATTTGTTCAAAAAAAATATATACAAGTGTAAATAAATCAGTCGAAAATTTGGCGAAATTGAATTAATCCGGAGTGATTGAGTTTAACAAATATAAAATAAAATTGCGTTTACTATCATGATTTAAAGGGGAAACTAAAATGTTTTATTTAAATTATTGTTACATTTTAACAAAAGGAAATTTCGCTTAAACTACATTTATGCAAAATAAAAATAAAAAATTAATTCAAAAAAGAGAATGGGTTTTTGTTAAAAGATTGTGTGAGATTATTCGCCATCGGAAGAAAGAATACACGGGCAACAATTTAATAAACAATTATTCATAGTTGGGGAGTGAAAGGACTGATATTGATATATGGGGATAGGATGAGGCTCGAGGGGATACCATGATCTACGGCGTCGATACAGGACACAGGACATTAATCAAATTGATGTATTCTGATATATATATAATCTGACACGTAGGAGCAAGGAATTAGTCAAATCAACAACACCATACGTCATTTAATTTTCACACTAAACATGATACCAAGCTTAAGTGGTTTTTTTTCTTTTTTATTGTGATTCCATCATCCGGCTGTATTGTGAGAGGAAAAACAACAGGAAATCCCTCATCAGCGAATTATCTTGCTCAGTTGGTGTATTTTAAAATATTGGCTTTTTTAAATTTTAGCTATATGCATAACTATAATAAAGCAGTATGAAATAATTTTATTTCCATGGACTTTCGCGGTTTTCTGAGTTAAAAATAAAACACGGCCCGACAAAATATTTAAAGCTTTCTCATGTAGGTGGAAATACAAATACTTGTAACTTGCAGTAAACCAATAGCACGAGGTTTGATTTTTGGCTTACCAGTGGCACGATTAGAGAGGTCGGTATAATGATAAAGCGTGTCGTGTGCTAATAGCGCAAATATCTGGATGATAAAAGCATGTTTCACTGGTAAATGTACACAGAGCTTCTGCAGCTTGCCAGCTACTGTCATGCTAGTTACTCGCCACTGCGATGCTTTTTTACATGCATGAGTATTTCCCCCTTTATTTTCCATTTTAGTGATATTGAATTTTAATTCCATAATATCTCATTTAATTTAGGTATTTATTTATTCAACTTATTTAAATAGTGTTAAACAGGTTTTCATGCACATTTCATTTAATAAACAATTATTCATAGTTGGGGAGTGAAAGGACTGATATTTTCTACATTTTAGCTTAAAAATAATCATATATTTTTATGAATCTCTCGGAAAATAGTTCATATTCCGGGAAACAACAAAGTTTTTTTAATAAAAATATTGTAATTTATATATAGCTCCTCCTGTAATTTAAATATAGCTCTTCATGAATATCATAATCTTAGCATAAATGTCGAATTTAATCGGTATCGGCACACTAGTTCAGGCTCCACATGTCTGCACATATTTTGCACACGTGTCGGCTGAATTTTTTTAAAAACTACTTGCTTTGAATCAGGTAACCTTAAAATTTATAAATCCATCAAAATCGAACTATGGGTCCACAATATTTTTTCTCTATTGTAATTGTATACTGTGGGATATGATAAATTGAAAAGTTGTTTTTGAATAAATTGTCTTTGTCTGTCATGTGTCCAGATTTTCTTACGTATATATTTTATCGATCTGTTGAAGAAACTGTAATTTATTTTAATGGCTGTTTTCTACTTCAATAATTAAGTGTA
Organism: Gerris buenoi; assembly: GCA_001010745.2. Taxonomy (NCBI): domain Eukaryota; kingdom Metazoa; phylum Arthropoda; class Insecta; order Hemiptera; family Gerridae; genus Gerris; species Gerris buenoi. The sequence continues at coordinate 851,991 of KZ651085.1, read as the reverse complement.
GAATTATAACAATGCCAGAAACAGAACAATTAAGCCGTTTTCTATGACAATAACAATTAGAGAACTGACTTAAAAGTAATTACACTTGATACATTAGCACATTATTATATGGCCATTACTAGATTACATGATACATTCAGAGTAGATTAATTACATAATTGTATATAATTAACATAATGTATCTACATTTAATGTATTAAATCTAACAGCTAAATGTACTTATATTAATGACACAATCCCTGTTTAAATTAATTATATTAAAATCGAGTGGTTCCTAGTTTTATGACGTTTCATTAATGTAGTATTGAAGTTATGATAAAAATAAAATATATTACTACTTTTTATGTTTAATAGCTTTTAGATGAACATCGCTGATTTTGTTCCTATACATACTTGTATAAATATAGTACTAATAATTGTATCATATTTTATGTAGTAATTACAAGAGTAGCATATATGATAATTGTTGCATATAGTTTTGTAGTAATGATGATGTTTGCATATCTGTAGTTATGAAACTAGGAGCATAAATGACTATATAGTTGTACATTATACCTATTATGTAGCAGTAGCAATGATAATATTTTCATTATTTTATTTTATATTGCAAAAAACTAAAGATGCTGAAGAGATTAATAACTACTTTATGCTTCAGATATTGATACTGCTAGTAGTTATTGATGTTTAGACCTCAATTAATTATATTGCTATACATTAAAATGATAATTAACAGGCAAAACTCTATTTTCATATATCCATCTTGTTCCTTATCTTTTTTTACATCAATAATTTTGTTTGTATTTCTTTGGAAAATTCAATTTAAAAATAAAATTGATTGCTCTGAAGTTTCGCTAGATTCAATTCTCAGATTACTTTTATAAGTTAAGCTCCATGAAACCAATACGTCAATGTCATTTTTTTAATAAAACATTCGTTTTTTTGCCTCTATAGATAGCATATTTCATGTGTCAAATTTATTTTATATAATATGCCAATGTGGTTTAAAAGACTTTTTTTTTCTTTAAACGTGAAATTGGTTGCTTATAACTTTTTTTTACGGAAAATAAAATGAATATTTTGGATTTTTAGGTGTCAAGTAAGCGGGGTTTTTAATGGTTTTTATTTGCAATGATCCGTGGACAGGGGACAAGCAAAACACGAGTACTAAACCCTGCTGTAAATCACAGACGAGTGCTGTTTGGAGTAGTACGCTAGGTGACGTCACGGCCTGTGTTTCACCGCTTCCCCCACTCCAAACCATTTTCCACCAAAACACCCTTCTGGTTCTCGTATACCTGTCAGTTGCAGTCACGTGGAACCAGGGCGCTTCGGGGGGTTTGTGAGGTTTGAAAATGCCTCGAAGCTTCTTCTAAAACAGCTTTGTGCACAATGCAGCTCGTTCATATAACAGCACCTAACGTCGAATCAAACGTGCTCTGTGACGACACTATAGGTACAATCGAGTTAGATCAACCACCCCTTTTCTAACCCCCTCTCTAATTTCGGATGCAACATTTCAATCCAGAAGGGATAAAGCGGAGGTCTTGAAACACTTAGAAATCCACCGCTCGATTACACTTCCCAGAAACTGGAAATTACCCTAGAGGTAAGGACTGATATACCTTCTATCTCTTCATAAACTCTCTACGTTAGTAGAATTTTGGCTTATCACTCTGTCTGATCTCCCCACTAGAAGGTTTGTGTTTCATAGCCTGATACCAACATTAATACTCTCGTCGAGTAAACCACAGTTTCCCTTCTAATCATGCAGAGATTAGTAGAGAGTTAAACTAAATGCAAATTCCAAACAAACAACTTACTTCATCCTCTATCTAAATCGAGATCAAGCATTATTCACGTTGAACATCATTTTTTAATCATTTTTTTTAAGTCTGTATTAACATAATTAATGTCACCTATTTGATCTTACAATAGTTCAAAAACAGAACTACCTATCGTTAATATTTTGTGCAATTATGACAATTCGTCGTGTGGAGGGGTTATAATGAAGAAGCTATGACTGCTTTATTTTCCAAACATTCTGAAAATTGTTTAAAAAAAAAAAAAAAAAATTAAAAAAAAAATAAAAAAAATAAAAAACTGTTGGAAAATTGTAAATGACCTAACTTTAATTAATAACAAAATTAGTTGTTTCTATCAAGATTTTGTTGATCTTAATCATCGTCAGCTCAGTGATGATGACCGTTAAATTATTTAAACCGATCCGTATTAATTATTGGCTATTTAGATAATTTATTTTACAAAAAAAAATCCCCCCCTCCCTCGAAATGATTAAATAACTAGGTCCCGCAATACAAAACACGCAATTATAAACAAACAAACACAGTCATGACGGATGCATTCTCATCTTTGCTGATGGAATTAAATGCATTAATTGAATTGGATGCTAACACTAGACCAGACTGATAGCAGTCTGGGACCGGAATTTAACCAATGGAATTAAATTTGGATGCCTAACCTGAATCGGCCCAATTGCCGGCACGGCCTGGCTTCTTGGAAGTGTAGTTAAAATCATTATACACTTCACATAGACCTCCCTGAAAGGCGTCTGGAGTCTGGGCCCGTATTATTTGTGATGGAATTAAATGCATTGAATTGAATTTAGATGGCTAAAAAAAAATGGCAGAATCAGGTCGGACTAGAGGTCATTGATTTAAGTGGGAAAACAGTGGCAAATAAATAAATCGGTTAGCTATATTTAGAAAAATTTAGTATCCCATAGTAATACTAAATTTAATTTAAAAAAAAAACTCAAAAAGGGTTCAATTTCCCATTTAATTTTCTAACCAATGGTTTATTTTGTTTTGAAACAGGTATCTAGTTTCTTAAAAAAAATTCATAGTGCGAGGAATTCTCTTTTTAATAGAAATTTGATACTATGTTTTCCGAATTCACGTTTTTTTGCAGTTTGAAATTTGATTTAAGTGACATTGTTTTGTATTGATCACAAGTTATTTAAAACCCTATACATGGGGGTCTGATTGCTGAAGTTTTTATTGTTTTGTATTCTCTAGATAATTTTTATAAGTGTGGCAATATGTTTGATGTTATCTCATAGGATATTAATTCTACTTCTGAGTGTAAGGTTAGAAATTGAAATCAGAGTATTGAAAAGGGTGGATAAATCACAATTATATTCGCCATAAGATCCGCGTTTCGATTATTAACCGATGATGATTAGAATAGTCTATTTCTTGCGGCGCTTTGTTCAGTTTATGGAGTTTCTTGTTCCAAAAATGTAATTCATGTAATATTAATATTTTTACGCTCTGTTTAATTAATTATATAAAAAAAATTGTAAAATGTATAACGTCTAGGTAATCATGCTAAGCATAAGAAGTTTAATGGTAATTTATAATCCAATCAATTCCATTAATAAAAAGAAATACACAACACATTCTTTAGTAAATCACGGATATCCAGCTGGTGCAATTATAAATCTTGGGGTATGCTAAACCCTTTAAAAGCAATTTTATTTCTCAAAAGCAATGTGATTAAAAACAAGATAATTGAATGTTACATAATAGGAACGCGAAAAGTTGGAAACTTTTTTAAGAGCTATGAAAGTACACAAGAAAGAAAGAGAATAACTATTATCAGTTTTAAATCCTAACTGAAATATACTGCTAATACGTGTGTAGTTTTTAGAAACACTTTGTGTAACCAAGGTAGGAGAGAACCATGTTAGTTTATGTTTTGCCCTTTATGCTTCGTATACGTGCCTTCTTCAGCCTCGCGCCCTCTTCCATTATCAGCGGCCTACACTCGACCAAGCCTCTCAAATTTTCATTTTTTTTTTTTTTTTTCCTTTCTTTCTTTCTTTCTTTCTCTCTTGTTGTTTTTTTAAACATAAATTTACGATTATTATTTGTTTCCCTTTGAACCTTCCTCAAGGTATGACCTTTTTCCTTAACCTGTTTAGCGTAAGTTACGATTTGTTTCCAAAAAGATTATGGAAAACCGTCATAAATTTTGTAACCCGTTCATTTTTTCCCTCTTTAAAAAATAGCTGAAGAATCTCCAACCTATATTTTTGTTGGTTTATTATATTTCGGATTTTATCTTGATACCTTCTCTCCTCTAACATTTTTTTAAATTTTTTTTTCAAAGCTAATTTTTAAATATCAAGTTAAATTTTAGCATGAGTGTGGAAAGCAGTACTTTTTCAGAGAAATATGAAATTAAAGACCAAATGCATAAAGTTAACTGAGGTGTTAAATCATAGTAGTTTGGTAAAGCATAAGTAAATCGCCTCTTGACTTTTTCTAATTTCTTCCTCTTTCTGTGTTATTCATCCTCCATATCCTTCATTTTATTTTTCATCCTGTCTTTTTTGTTTCTATATTTTCTCCTTTCATCGTTTCTTCTATTTATTTCTTTTGTTCTTTCTAACTTTCTTTGCTTCTTGGATGGTCAGCAACAGGTTATTACCGATAAATCGCTGACATCAATATTCAAGTTTACCTTCCTCTATGGAAATCGAACCCAGCATATTGTATATATACAATATACATATATCCCAATGCTTTAAGAAACTTTCCATTCTGGTGGTGTAGTATCTATTTAGTACCTATTTTGGACTCGCTGTCTTTACTTTTATATCCTTATTTATGTGTATGAAAACCAGAAAGTGTCAAATTACATCTAATATACTAACTAACAAATCAATAACTACTTCATATACAGTACTTAAAAATTAAATGAGCTATTATAGCTCTAAATGACTTAAATTTACGTGAAATAATTTCTAATTGCTACATCTTCTTAGCTTTTTTAATTTGTTTTCTAAATATAATATTAATAAAAAAAAGGGTGTTCATATAACATGATATATTTTTTAACTTGATTCTAGGTGTGGACTCTAAACTGAACTTGGCAGACAAATGTCGAAAGAGCATCGCTAAGCTCCTTAAATAGATACAAACCTGTTAAACTCACATAATGAAAAATAACTGCTTAACAACTGCTAAGACGTGACTTAAATTACTTGAAATAAAAACCTTAAAACACTTAATCCTCTTGGCAATAATTCTAGCTTTAAAATATAATTATTAATCCTTAAACGTATTTAATTCGTAAAAAAAAGCTTTACTTAAGTACTTATGCAATATGATGATGAGAAATCTAATTAACGACTTTTTGAACTTTTTATTTTTAAAATAAAGGTTGGATACGTGTTTGCTATTTCATTTTTCTTTTTAATTATAGAAATGTTTCAGGCAAAAATTCTTATATATACATATATATATATATATATTTTTTTTTTTNATATATATATATATATAAGAATTAGGACATACATAATAAAATAATCCTTTTTGATAGTTGATTTGGAAAAGGATTAATATTACGTAATTAAGAATTTTAGGTGTAGGCCAGGGCGACCTGGCCTTTTTTAAAAAAACTTTCAGATTGAAATGATTTTTTAAGAGTAGATTTGAAGTATTGTACTTAACCTATGACATTAAATATCATTTTCTTGTAGGCTAAATATATATATGGAAGTATTTTTTCATATATAAAGTAGAAATTCTTGATTAGGTAAGAAGGCTTTTGAAGGCGGTAGGAAAGGAGCAGTAGCATTTTATTAAGATTATTAATTGTAGCCATAATAGTTTTGTGGACAAATTATAATTAATTTTGGTTCCAAAATCTTTTGTAACTCTATTAGGAAATTAAAAGTATTAATATATATGTTCCCTTTATTTATAGCTTTTACACTTTAAATTGAAAAATTAAGCATTGACCTGACAATACATTCAAAATATTCCTTTAGCAATATTTAACAAAATACAGTACTTCTAATGTTATTTTAGATGTATACATTCATAACACATACACTTATAAAAACTAACATTACTTTAATTACTTCTTTATTTATTTGATTTTTAAATAATTAAATAGGTACATGCATGTTACTTCTTCTTCTTCATTTATTTGATTTTTTAATAATTAACTAGGTATGTATATGTATTTCATATAAGTACTAATATATTGACTATTATGTATTTGCTGCTTCTTTTATTCTATTTTATCTATATTAATCTTTGGCTGTACCCCTAAATAATATATTTGTAAAGAGCTAAGAATTTTTTTCATTTAGTAGGTAAAACGTATAATCTAGAGGATATCTGTGCTAAAATATATCTTTGTCTTATAGGTAGGTATAAGCAGGACAAATGCTAATATAATAAATCATATCTTCAGGTTCTCCTGAGCCTTCCATTTTACAGCATCTCTTCCTTATTGATCTAAAGTTTATAACCGAGGTTTACGAATTACCCTCTAGATTCAAATATTATAATGCTGGCACTAGCCTGTGTGTAAGTTTTCTTAGCCAATCAGGCCTCTAAATATAACGAGCATTCGTGGATTAGTGGTGCCGAATGGTCACCGTACTAGTAGCTGGCCTGAAATCAAAGATAGATCGGAGAAAAATTCCATCAGCCGCCGGGATTTAAACCAGGTTGTTTTGAACCTTTGGATTGCTATATACTTATATACTCATAATGACATTATACTTTATTTACACTGATAATGAACACATGTGTTGCACTAATGTTCGCATGTTTTATTCTGATGGTTACACGATTTACCCTGATGATGACATGTTTCAAACTTTAAACTTTGAGTTGATGTGTCAAGTAGTCGAACTCCCGATCTTTAGGTTAACAAAATAACAAAAATACGAGTAACATATCATGATAGTACCTAATTCTTTTTAATGGATATGAAATATATTTTTATTTATTTTAAATAAGGATTTTTTTATGGCTCCATGAACTCAACCTCGATGTAGTCAATAAAATATATTTAATATCATTAAAAGATATATTTAAAATATGTAATTTTACAAAGTTATTTGACATAATCTATTGCCCTTGATAATTTACTTTAATATAATTACAATTTCAACTCATTAATTTATTTTTTTCTCTTTCTATTAACAGACTAGTGTCGTGTTGTAAATAAACCAACCTAGTAGTTTTCATCAGTGTAAAGAATACTCAAATAAAATATAACAAGAAAGTTTAAAACATCTCAGTTAAAGAAATAAAAAATAAAATAAAATAAAACACCAAAAACTTTTAAAAAATACAAACTTTATTATGTTTCGTTTCGCTTCATTTTTTTTTTTTTTTTTTTTTTTTTTTTTTTTTTTTTTTTTTTTTTTTTTTT
>KZ651085.1:833900-844747 GCA_001010745.2 Gerris buenoi | reverse complement strand
TTTTTCAGCATCTAATATCTAATTTTCCTTTTTGAAATCAAGAGTTAAGTTTTTAGTTTTGTATCTATCTAACATAATCATCTACCAAAACCAGATCTGGTATTTAAGTTCAAGTTTTCTCTCTCTTATTTGTTTTTATCATCACACCTTTTAATCAAGTTTTACTTACTTCATCTTCTGATCATCTTTGGGGCCCCACCTTTCTTTCTAAAACTTTACAATTTTATTTTTACAATTCAGAAACTTTTATATCTATCAAATTGTATACTAAGAAAGTTAATTATTTGTAATTATTTATTATTATCTCACTTAACCTTTTGTAATTATACACCTAATTTAATATTAGTAATCATTAATCATTTATTATTTGAAACTGACCGACAACTTATATGCACAGAGATTATTCTTATTATTTTTAGCTTCCTTTTCTTTTTTTTATTAGAACCTTTACCTTTACTACCTTTATCTATCTTTTACGGTTTTCATATCATTTACAAAATAGTCGTCGTGTGCAGGAGTTTTCGGTTAGGAGACAATTTACTGTCTCACATCGTTTCGTGTAAAATCTCAGTACATATTATTTCTATAACCAAATCTTTTTATAAATATACTTGTTTTTACGAAGTTGATTTATCATTCGGATTTTTTTTTATTTATTATTTTAATTTTAATTTTTACTATTTTTTTTTTGTTGGTATTTTTTGAACCGCTACCATCGGCAGGTAAGAGGAGTTGAACTCTATTCTTTTCACCTCCCCCCTGCCAAAACAAGTACAATATTATCTGCAAATATTCCATATATTATATTAGGTGTATACAAATATATTAACACATCTGTCTTTGCCTCATGAAAGATAAACTCATTTAGAAAAATCGGACGCGGAGGATATTAACTAATATAATTAATATTTCAGCTCAATCGCATAAAACAAAAATACTTCCGAAATTATTTAACGAAATAATTTCATAGTTCTAAAGTCAACATTGAAACAAAATTAAGAGAAAATGTTTGGCTTATCTTATAAAGAAGTATAATTGGTGCAAATTTCTGCGTAATCGGAAATAGATCGGAAAGACTCAACAAAATTAAGTCTCAAGTTTATGATTTGTTCAACTCTCAACGGTTCAATTCCATGTAAGGACTGATTTTTGTACCAAGTATCAACTCTCTAGCTTTAAAACTGCGGGAGTTATGCATGATTCCGGCAGATATCAAATAAAACAAATCAACTTATCTTCAAAAACCATCCATAATTAATAATTTAGTTGAAATCTCGGTTTAGGAGTTTTTTTAGGGGATGAAAACAATTATTTCCCTTTACCCTCGGAAAGGAGGAAGGGGAGAAAAAGTATGGTTAGAAATTAACCAGTTGTGTTAAAACCTTTTTATGTTATACCAGTTTATGAATCATTCCGTAATTTTAATTACTGAGCTTAACAAAATTTACAAATACTTACAAAAATGTTCCAATTTTTATTATATGTTTGATTATTTGACATAAATAAAAAAAATATATAGATACATTTACATTAACATTTTATTTTGAAGTTTTTTGACAATATACATTTTTTATAATAAAATTGGATAAGGGTTTATAATAAAATATTTTAAATTTTAATCATAAGATAAGAACTTCCGATGAACTTTCCCATAAAAATTTAACTGCTTCGAAGGCTTTTAATAACGATAAAAATCTAATGGCTTGTTTATATCAAAACAATATATATATATATATTTATATATACACATATACAGAGAGGTTATATTAATATGTTAGTATAAAAGTATATTTAAAAGCGTCTATCAGTCAATGGGTCTATCTTAATTGTTATTCCTATAAAAAAATTATATTTATTTAATAGTTACATGATTAATAGCTTCTCTTACCTGCTTTGTGTAACCATTTTTAAATATAATTTACTTTATCCCCTTGTCTGTCTTTTATATATATACGTTTTTATTTTTTTTTTTCTTTAGGGAGTAATTAAAAAATGTAAATAATTTTATACTATAAAAACAATAAATGCTACCGATGCGACTACATAGAACTAGACTTTCTCTTATGCAGTACTTAATTACTTAATCCAGTGTGTTTGTATTGATTCGGGTTTTCATGTAGAAACATTTAATTATTAGTGATTTTTTCATCAAAATTAAACAACAAAAAAATCCTACCCGGCGAAGAATCGAACACTTACCCTCTTCAAATATAGCTATAGGTTTCCAGGACCTAAATTGTTACGGAAAAACGATTTACCTAGTTCAAATTGAATCCAGATTATTGACGTCGTAGTTTTCACAAATGCGTTTTAGATATTAAAAATCATTTTTGGTCTCGTGTCTTTCTGTCGTCTGTCTGTCATAATTTTTGTAACTTTCTCTATTTTGATAATAATAATGAAGATCTCCTACAAATGTAAACGTTTACATGTATTGCTTCTTTTGTCGCATCGGCTAAGATCTNAGAGTAATTTATTGGCGTTTAAAAGTTAGAGCACACGTATCTACTGAATAGTCGGCTGATTCCCAAGATATAACAGATGTTTATGGTTTTCCATGCAAGGAATCAGGTGTAATAAAATCAATAAAAGAAAAAAAAAGAAACAGAAACCAAATAAAAGTCAGAAGGAAAGAAGCAATAAAATTGGGGTAGTGGTTAGAATTTCAGGACTTTTTATATTTGGCAATTTTATTATAGAGTATTTTTTAAACATATTTTGTTTATATTAACGCATTCGTATACGTATTATTTCAATTTTAAAAAGTACTGAAAAGTTTTTTTAAAGATATATATTTTTAAACGTAAACAGTTATGAATGTTTGTATAGTATTAGTGTGGTGTGTGGACATGTTATAAACTTAGATCACCATCAGGGTTTTTATTAAAATATTTTATTTAGTTTCTTTTTTTTTGCTTCCGAGCTTACCGAAAGTAACGGAAGCTATGTGATTGTTCTGAAGGACGAAAAATTTGTATGCATTCAATTTCAAAAATTCCAAGATAGATATCTGGTTTAGACATCAGGGAACATTATTGGTCCCTTGTCGGTCTGTCTGCCCTCGATCAATTTTTGTAAACCAACATATATTTAATTTATGACCTAATTTAGGTCCTAAATAGCCCATTGTTGGTCCCATATAAGTTATAACCTTCTTTGCCCATTTCTTTCTTTTCCACACGCGTAAAACATACATTTATATTTACTGTTATATATCTTCAAATGTACTCATCTGATTTTCAAGAAATTTGGATGGTTTGTCGAAAGTTGCCCGTTAGTTAGCCCTTTATTAGTTGTTTCAACCGCCTATGATTATGAACATTAAATAAAATATGTCTAACTTTATACTTTATTCGAGTGGGATGTAAAAGCATAATATTAATAAAGTACGTGATAGAATGCGAGGAAGCTACTATGTGCCACACTAATTAAAAGACTTTTCTTTGTAATAATTGATATAACAAACTTAGAAATTATAATAATCAATGGCCAGTGTTATCATTACAAAAATTAAGTTTAAAAAAAAATATAAGATCTAATAATCTAATAAAACATTCTGCAACATTCACCTCTAAAAACTTATATCAAATAGATGCGAAGATGAAAGGCCAACCTTTTTTTCCAACGGTACATCTAAGGGCTCATAAAAGTATCCTTGCATACTGGTAAAATTTAAAAGAGTGTACATTTAAATATTATGCCGTTTTTTTCACGGTATACTGCACACAATGGAGAAATATTATCGAAGTTTTCAAGACTTACGGTTCATTCACGTGTAACCGAAATGAATACCCAATTATCGTAGTATCAGGTGTGCCATAACTATGTTTTGTAGCACACTTAAATAATCTCGCGGCCTAGTGGTGAAGAATAACTGTTTCAGGATGTAACTCAGTTGGTTTCTATTATTAGAGGCTAAGTGGCTAAGTGTAGTGATGATGTGCTTTTTGGACCTCAATGTTATGTGTCCCCCGTTCTCTACAATAAAAGTTTTCTGTATAATAAAAAAATATTGGTAATATTACCTTCTTCTGTAATTTTTTTCAACTGACACTTTATAGCATTATTTTATTCTCAAATATAATATGTTTATTCATATATCCTGTATTAATATGATAATATCTTTTAGCAATTTATCAAAGAACTAATTATCACATCATGAACCCACTGGCTTAATTAATTCTCTTTAACATCTTCTTTTCAAAAATAATAAAATAGATATTCTAATTACTAACCAACCCTAATAACAGTCTCTAGACCTTTCTAAAGTCATATATATATATATATATATATATATATATATATTTATATATACACATATACAGAGAGGTTATATTAATATGTTAGTATAAAAGTATATTTAAAAGCGTCTATCAGTCAATGGGTCTATCTTAATTGTTATTCCTATAAAAAAATTATATTTATTTAATAGTTACATGATTAATAGCTTCTCTTACCTGCTTTGTGTAACCATTTTTAAATATAATTTACTTTATCCCCTTGTCTGTCTTTTATATATATACGTTTTTATTTTTTTTTTTCTTTAGGGAGTAATTAAAAAATGTAAATAATTTTATACTATAAAAACAATAAATGCTACCGATGCGACTACATAGAACTAGACTTTCTCTTATGCAGTACTTAATTACTTAATCCAGTGTGTTTGTATTGATTCGGGTTTTCATGTAGAAACATTTAATTATTAGTGATTTTTTCATCAAAATTAAACAACAAAAAAATCCTACCCGGCGAAGAATCGAACACTTACCCTCTTCAAATATAGCTATAGGTTTCCAGGACCTAAATTGTTACGGAAAAACGATTTACCTAGTTCAAATTGAATCCAGATTATTGACGTCGTAGTTTTCACAAATGCGTTTTAGATATTAAAAATCATTTTTGGTCTCGTGTCTTTCTGTCGTCTGTCTGTCATAATTTTTGTAACTTTCTCTATTTTGATAATAATAATGAAGATCTCCTACAAATGTAAACGTTTACATGTATTGCTTCTTTTGTCGCATCGGCTAAGATCTACCAAAGAGTTTACACTATATATCTATCCATTTCTCGTATACCTTTAATCTAATTTATAGTAACACTGATATTTTTATACCTATATTATTTTACAATCACCATTGATTACTATCGTCATTGACTACTTAAGATCTACAAGCTACAACAATTAGCCTACCTTTCTTGTATGTGACATTTTACTATATGGAAAAGCTAAACCGCTATTGGTAAGTAGCGAACATTTATTATTAGCAACACATTTTATGAGTTTTTTTCGCTTAACAAAATTAATAACATCTTTGTATGGAGCTTTATTTGTAATTATTTAAATATGTACTAATATTACAAATAGAATGCGTATATATAAATATATGTATAGAGCAAGTTAACAGTTAATTATCATTCTTTCTTATAAGTGTAGAATTTAAAATACAATTTACACCTCTAATCACATTGACTGGATTTAATAAGTAATTATGGATAAAAATGTTTAATTGATCTTAAAAAATATTTTATATAGTTTCTCATTAGCTATTCCATCAGCTTATTTCTATTGTAGTGCTTATCTATGTGACATCTTGAAAAATATAAATTGCTCTCTATAAATTTTTACAGATATGGCGCATTAAATATGGATTTTTCTTATTTACATGAACAAGTCTTTATAAAAATATAAAATATGTTATCAAGATAGATGATAAAATCGTAGGCGTATGTCATGTTCAGTTCTTATATATATATATTTTTTTTTTTTTTAAGCATTATATGAAAAGAAACTTCTTGTAGTATATCCGCGAAAGTTCATATGAAAGGATGTGTGTTTTGAAGTCTTTCCCAAGTTACTTTGCGAAGTCTTATTTGGTTGAAGGGACAAGACAACTGTGGGACTTAGAACTTTGTGTAGGTGTGGGATCAAGCTAGAGTCGAAACTTGTAAAGCTCAAAACCCTCCTTGAGTCAAAATCTGTCTTACTTAGGCAAATCAACCCGACAGGGATAAAAAAAATCTACGGACGACAACGCAGTGAAAAATCCTTTAAAAGCCCTCGGCTTATTTGCCTTACTTTTATTNTGTCACATCATGAACCCACTGGCTTAATTAATTCTCTTTAACATCTTCTTTTCAAAAATAATAAAATAGATATTCTAATTACTAACCAACCCTAATAACAGTCTCTAGACCTTTCTAAAGTCATATATATATATATATATATATATATATATATATATCCAATGGCAAAAAGAAATAGATACAATGGATTAATAAGGGTTAATGGTTTCATTTTCATAATAGCTTTTCTTCTAAGTGCACTTACATCTTTTTGTTTCAAGAAAATTTTAACAAATTAATGAAAAATAGGTAATTAATTAATTCCTTCTTATTTTTTTGTTAAAATTTTTTTTTTAAGGCAATTATAATGAAGATATCAGTAACATTATTCAAAGGAAGAGCAAATATTTTAATTTGAATATAAATAGTTCTAATTTTTATGTCAATACTGATGGCTTTACATATTGGCTTTATTATTTTGGTCATCTGACACATGGCTGCTACTGGTGTTTTAAAGAAGGCTACTTAGGAATATAGTTAACGTTTAGTTATGAAGTTTTAACTTATAATATGATGAAGTACGATGTCCAATGAAGGTTCCTTGATGCTAATGAGGTATGCCATTTTATCGTTTAAACTAAAATTCGCTCTTGAATGGTGGCCAAAGTTCGCCCCATGGTCTGCTAAGTATAAAGCAGTCTTTAAGTTATTGGTTTTCGACGCTACGTCTAAGATCGTACAACCGACATCGTCTCTTGCGTTGACATCGGCTCCGTTATTGACTAAGATTTCGACTACAAACTGCCTTTTATTGAGGACGGCGAGTTTGAGTGGCGTACTTCCTTTGAGAGTTTTGGCGTTTATATCTGCACCCGATGACAGTAGGAGGATAGTCAGGTCCGAATTCCCGGATGTGGCGGCTACGTGAAGAGATGTCCAACCGTCACCGTCCCTGATGTCCGGTTCGAACCCTATATTCAATAAATAGCTGACAATGTGGATCCTAGCGTACAAAGTAGCTTCGTGAAGTAGGGTGGTCGCGTCGTTGTTAGCTGTACGTAACAGACTTGCTCCTTGCTCTTTTAAATATTCGAAAGCTTTTATGTGACCTCCTCGTACCGCGGTGAATATAGGCGGTTTTTCTTTGTCGTTTGCCATTTTCTCTCCTCCTTTATCTAAAAGCAGCCTAATTATTTCGATGTCATTCTTTCTCTCGGACATCGACCAATGAAGGGCTGTGTTGCCGTTGCAATCCCTTTTGAACAAATCGACACCTTTATCGACGAGAAATTTTGTTACTTCGAAGAACCCATTTGCGGCAAAATGTAACGGGGTTTGTCCGCTTTTGGTTTCTACCTCTAAATCCGCACCGTATTTGGCGAGAAGACGAAGTGCACCCAAACGACCTCTCAATGCCGCTTCATGGACAGCAGTCATTCCGGAATAGTCGGCAAATTTTAACTCGGCTCCTGACTTGAGAAGGTATTCGACTACGCCGTCGAAACCTAGTCTGCTGGCCCACATAAGAGCTGTCTTGCCATTTTCATCTCTTGCGTTGATGTCCGTTCCATTTTTCTGAAGGAGTTTGATGAAACTTAAATTGTTACCCTTAACAGCTGAATGAAATACATGCTTTTGAGCAGATTTGCTTGATCTCGTAGTCTTGTCTCCTTGAGTACCTGAACAAAAATTTTAATAACTTAGGTTTAAATCTGTATTAATAATATTTGGTACACAATAACAAACACATAAGGGAAAAATAGGAAGGATTGACGAACAAAGATTTCTTTAGCGTCATGCACGGGACATGGGAGTACCAAAATAGCCTCGGGAAAGACGGAAGCTGTTGAAGATAACGCATCCTTCACCCCACGGATGGTGGTGGTGGTGGGTGAACGAGGATTTTTCCACTTGTTCAATAGAGCATGGCCTATAGTAGTACCAATTTCGTGAGCAAGGAAATTACAAAGATCGTACTGTGGCTCTCTACCAAAAATTTACTTTATTGTATAAACCCTGCTTTTCATTACGATTTATCGTCTTTAGTCCTGACTAGGTTTGAATCTGTGAAGTACATTAAGATTTTAGACCCGTGTCTCAACACTTGACTAGATTTCACACTTAATTTCATCTCACCGCGTCTGATGAGCACCAGTTGTGGATAGCCTTTACACTATGAAGTTAATATACATAATATTCATACTTGATATTGATGTATTTTATTTTATAAATAAAATTAACAATTTTATATGTAAAAATGTATGACTATTATAGCATATAATATAAACATGATATTTATTATTGTTTTATTCTTTAACGGTGTAAATATAGAGCAATAAATGACATTTTTATTATTAGGTATGTTATCAACTAGATTACATCGATAAGGATTTGTTTATCAAAATAATTTCTTTAAAAAGATTTTAGCTGATACAGATACAAAGAAGAAAGGTAATTGAAATTATAGGCCTTTTTTGGCTGATAAATATTTAAACAAAACTGATTTTTGAAACATTTATCGCAATTTGACTTATCATATGATAAAAATGGCTTTTTATCAAAATGACCGACTCATTATGGTTCATTACGCGCTAAGTATGTATACAGTAAGCCCTCGAATTATTTTATTATTTATCTTATCAGTGCTGATAAAAGATAATAGTAGTCACCTAAATGAAGTTACTTCAAAATACACTGTGAGGCCCATTAGTTTACAAGTGTGCCCTCCAACAGAATGACCCATGATTTCAGTTTGATAAAATATAGATAGATTGTACATTGTTAATTAAAAATATTTTAAATGTTAAATTTGATTAAAATGTAATGTATAAGTAATCTTTAGTTTACGTATTCTATGTGATCTAATATTATACAACTCAAATTTAATGATAATAAATAAATAAACCAATAGATAATTCACTTACTTTCCATTCCGAAAGTTTTTATCATTTCTTCTTAACTGATTTAATATATATTTGCGTTGCACAGTTTACTAAAATGATTACATCGTCTATTAAAACAATTACACTTATTAAAATTCCGAAGTAAAAGTACTAAAATCTATTTTACTTAAGAGAATATATAGTTTTATAACAAAGTCGTAATCCTGAATACCAATATATCACGCGCGGATATATGCTGTTATAATTGCCAGATATTCTGGGATGCTTTTCCAGAAGAATATTCGCTATAACAATTCCGAACGACTTCTATTCCGCGAGAGTGTAATATAACTACTGTTACAAAATACCAGGGAAATATTCTAGGATGTGTATTGGGAAAAAATATATATATACTGTCACAAATACGAAGTAAAATAATTTTTAATGTATATAATTTTTAAATGAATATTTACTGTCACAATTATATGTACTGAGATTAATTTCACAAAACAATATTCACTGTAATAATTCCGAGTGTATTGCAAGAGAATATCTGTAATAATTTGAAGTGTTAATTATTCTAAGACATATTGTAAAAATCCAAAGAGATATTGCCAAGCTATTGTTTAATTTATTAGAATTTCGGCTTAAAAAAAAAACAAACAATTTAATCACCATTGCATAATTACTCACTAAGATTAATTAAACACTAGATTATATTCGCTACTTGTCACATATAAAAAGTTAATGCTACGAAGCAGTTTTAAACAATCAGTTTTAAAAAAATTAATTTTTGAATAATATTTTCGCGAGCACGTTTTTACAGTCGTCAGCTACTTGCATATTCTACATTGTAAATCCATAATACAAACTAAAACACTCTTTTGAACACCATTGAATTGAACTACGAGTGTGTTTAATCATTCTTATCATTTCCCCTTACCTTATTTTTTTTGTCTTATATTTCTTATCTTTAAAGAAAGAGGAACGTGTGGTGTGTGTGTGTGATTGTATACTTTATTAATCACGATAAGGAACTGAAAAAAAAAAATGTTTTAAAAATTTTAGAGAGAAGGGAAAGACAAATATTTGAATTTTGCGCTAACATATATGAATTCATATTTGGCGCCATTTTATTTGAGTGTAACCTATTATTGCATTATCGCATTGTACTTTTATGTACTTATTTATAAATATGCACCTAATGAACCTTTAAAATATAAAATAGTATAGTGTGTAGTGTATTCATTTAATTTTTTAAATAATTAATTAGATTTTTGGGAGTTGTTATTAATTTTATGTAATTAAATTCTAAACAATTTTATAATGAACTAAATAAATCAATATTTGTAATTATTACCTATATTTTGAGTGTTTAATTAATTAATAATTTAATTTAATTATAAATTTAATATTTTTTGTTTCAGGTAAGCGTCTTTTGATGTTTTTTGAATTTTTTCTTGCACATGAAAGTGAGTTATTATTATTATTTTTTATTTTTTTTTTTTAATAATCCCCTGTACGAGTATTAAATTATAAATATTACTAAAAAATATGATTAAAACATTTTCTGCAAGA
Organism: Gerris buenoi; assembly: GCA_001010745.2. Taxonomy (NCBI): domain Eukaryota; kingdom Metazoa; phylum Arthropoda; class Insecta; order Hemiptera; family Gerridae; genus Gerris; species Gerris buenoi. The sequence goes on along the minus strand of KZ651085.1, from coordinate 834,224 downwards.
TAAGCTTTTAAAAATTGCAAGCTAAATGGAAATTTAGGATGATAATTATATGAGGTATATGGGCTTTTCATCGCTAGAATAATTATTATACTTTTAAATTTTCCTACAAATCTGACGTTTTACTAACTCTGGTGGAAGCTTCGATGTTAACACCCTTGAAGTGTTAAATATGATAGATGATTGAATTTGAACTATGTAATAGCTAATAGAGCTGTGCTCTCAGAAAACCTTTATAATAATTAATTATAATATACTTTTATGTTACATACTCGCCGGTCTTGGCTGGCCTACGGCCAGCCTTCACCCGTCGAGTGGCCAGGTAGA
>KZ651085.1:793701-820549 GCA_001010745.2 Gerris buenoi | reverse complement strand
AAGACAAAAATCAGTCCTATTTATATATAAAATTATGATTAATATAAAATATTGTTGGAGTTTAATTTATACTTTTATTTAATATTAATAGTGGAGATAAGTTGTTTTTTTAGGGGCTTTTTGTTTTTTTTTTAATGCTTATAATATCTAAGGCCTCCTTGGTAACTTTATTCGTAATCTTATTTATCTTTCTTATTATATTTATTTATTATGTCGTTTCTTTTTAAAGTTGCTAAAGTTTAAATGCTTGAAGGAATCTTTGAGCAGGAGAAAAACCAAGCGAAAATTGTTGGCAACAGTGTTAATATACAATAAGAATAATTACTCATTTTGTCACTTACTCTTAGTAGCGCTGCTGTTACATGTTACATCTATGTAGTGCGTATAAAACCATTTTAAATTATACATTCATTAAATGTTGCTTTTTCGTTAGCTGTCACATTTTTAAAATACGACATCGAACAATTATGTTGCCAGTTGCTTGTTTTTAGTATTTCCGTTTCGAATTTACTAAATACTAGCAGCATATTTGTAGTGTAGATCCACTTTTAAGTTTTCACTTTATTTGCTAATTTGTTTAAATCCACATAAATGTTCACACAAGTACTTGGATATAAGAAGACAACATGTTAATGTCGCATTTATAATATTTACCTTTAAACGACTCAAGGATTCTGACTTCAGTGTGAATGTTTTTTAAATCTTTCTTCCACTTATTGAAACAGAGTTGCCGCAAGATAATATCTAATTGTTTTGATAATAATACTGTCGTGGTTAAATCTGCTATTTGTATAAATTTACTCGCGATGTATCAGATTAGACTATAGCTTAGCAGAGTAATGAGATACAAGAAAATAAACTGATCCAATATGTATCATGAGTATGAACTAGGGGACTTGTATTATAACGATTAATTCTAAATAACATTGTATGTATATATTCTGTTCTTGAACGAACCACCTCCTTGATTACTAAGTACAAAACGAATCCAGGACATATTCGTCCCACGACTGCGTGGGCGTACATCTTTTAAAAAACAAAAAACATTTTATATCACACACTTAGAAAACAACAAGAAAGAAAAAAAAACTTTTTCTCAATCTATTCGGAGTCTTTATAGAAACAGTATTGACCTTCACAATAAGACCTCTAGAGTTTAATAGTCAGGGACAGTGTATTATATTAAGCATTATAAGGGAGGCGAGGACTTGGGACGTGATCGCCCATTGTCGAGACGCAGCGCCCAGGGCGGTTTTACAGGCGGCAGACTCCTACGGACGGTTCATTGTTCACAACCCGCACTGTATGGGGGTGCCACAGTGTTTTGGTCCTCTCCATTGTTATCGCCCTAGAACCCTCTACACTATTATAATTTCTTAGAGGATGTTATTTGCTTAAGTAATTTCCTCGGGCTCCATGGTCCATTCATGGTGTTATTGTGTCGGCTTAGAGAGTTAATTAATTTATTAAAAAATAACATTTTTTTGTTGTACATAGATGTATTATTTGATTGTTACTATCATTTTTCATAGAGACATCGTATAATGGTCTAATATTTTTATAATTATGTACGTATAGAAAATTCTTTAGGGGTAGGAAAAAGTAAATTATAAAAATCTTGAGGGAATGAAGACAATTCTTTTTAATATAAATATAATCCTAAAAGAATTAAGTGTGAAGATAGCGATGATGTATTAATAAGTAATTATAAGATATTAGTGATTGATCGACGATTCGGAATGCATTTTGGTGTAAGACATGTAACAATCTGTCGAAAACCCATGTATGTTCTAACTTTTTTTCCCTTGTACCAACGTTTGTTTCTTCTTTAATTACTTATACCAGCTCAAATTTAACCGTCGATTTATTATTAATGAAATAACACTGAATTTTGAAGGTGGAATGCTTCTGGTTGTAAATTTAATCGTAAAGCTCTGGTTACCTTTCATTAGTGTTTGCGCTGCCTTTGATTCTTGCCAAGGAGCTAACCCAAGTTTTCCACATTTTCCGGTTGAAGTTTTCTGCTTGCTGCTTTGAGATTTCCATGGCTTCCCTAGCTACCCTGTTGAAAATAAAGGAATGGTATGTCGTGTTAAGAAATTCTTTCATTATACTATACTAATATAGGCACTAATTGTGATTCAGTTAACCTACGTTACAATTTAATGCCTTTTTTACTTTTCCTCGTATTCTCCGAAGGGAATTGTATGAAGGAAAAGTATTGCTTTCACCCTAAAAATCCGAAACCGAGATTTCAACCGTATTATCTTTTTTTGGGTGTTTTTTAAAGACGACTTGTGTGGTTATTTGCTGGATGTCTGTCTGTTTTTCTGTATTACGTATAACTAACTCCCACAGTTTTCAAGCTAGAAAGCAAAAATAAGAAGAAAAAAAAGAAAGACAAAAATCAGTCCTTTTTCGCAGTTGGTCTACCCGGAAAACTTCGAAACTTTATCATTTTTTTCACAAATTTATTGATTTGTGGCGTCATTAACCCAATTCGCTGTCAGAAAGAAATGCAAATAATCGAAAATTTTTCCGACTGCACTGAAATTTGCACAAATTATACTTCTTTATAAGACAAATATTTCCACTGAATTTCGTTTTGTCATCTGCTACCATTTTGAAAATATCGACTTATGATTTTTGTTATAGAAATTTTGTTTCTCTTTTTTATATACCACTCTATAATGGACCCTATTATACCGGACTTAACATAAAATGGACAAAAAAAATTATAATTCACATAAAAAGAAATCAGTTGTCATTAATAGGTTTATGTTTGTTGGAGAAAAGTTATGAGACGTCCCGCGTCCGATTTTTTGCTTTTTGTTTATAGGCTTAATAAATCACTGTTACTTCTTTATTACATATAACATTTTAATAAAATTAGCTAAAATCATGATCTATATTCAATCTACTTATATAATAGAATATGATTATAATATAAATGCTCAAGTTGTTTAAATGTATTATTCTAATTACCTACGTCCTACGTGTACATAGTGTCTAAAATTAATCGATGTGAGCTCTAACTCTAATAAAACACGCCGATGTTTTATTATGCATTCCTCTCCTCATTATATTCATACTTCTTCTTAGATTGAAAATTCAAACCTTACGTTTATTGCATTCATTATCCTTAACGTAAAACTCTGTCGTTTATATTGATTCAATCCGTTAAACCCACGCACTAGTTTCATACTTTCTTTTTTTCATAAATTCTAATAATACTTAATGGAATCGTGATCTGTTGAGATCAGAATTTAAATATTTATTCATTTTTAAATCACATATGATCTCTTTTCTTTCTAACGTTAGTAAAGTACCTATGACTCAGTTCTGTATTACCAATATATAGCCTTGACAATTACACTTCTTCCTTCGACATCTATGAGTATAGTACGTCCTTCAGTAACATAGTGTCTATAATGTAATGTTCTTTCTGTCCTAGGAATGCTTTAACTTGTCAAAACCTATTACCTATTTATTCTACCATACGCCAATCCAGTTTCATTCCCTCGATTTTTCTTCAATCAGAAAAAAGGTTATAACCTATGATAACTGACAGTAGCCGTCTTAGTTTATTAACTTTAAAATTTTTCACTTTTTTATTCTCTTTTTTTCTGCCTTAATACTTACGTTATCCTAACTTCTAATCTATCTATGTTTAAGGTCTTCTACTAAGAATTTCGATTTTTCATTACGGTTTTTATTTTATGTAGTTCCGAAGATTTTCCAATTTTATAAAAGCTTCAAAAGGAATAAAATTAAGTCACTCTAGACACTAAACAGTTAAATATATTTAGAGGTAATCATAATCTGATAATATTTCTTATTGTAAGCTATTATGAAGGCCTATCGTAATCAGATAATATCTCTTATCATAAGCTAATAGTATTATCTTAAGCTAGACCTTATCGGAAGCTGATTTACCCATGTAATGGATGAAGCTGAATGGTCCCTGTATGTAATAGATTCACAATCAAGGTATACAAACGATATCATGTTAATTTAAAGAAGCTAGTTTAGTTTAGTTGACGATCTTATTTCCTGGCGGTTTGATGAAAGATATAGATTTTCAGAGATGATTTCCTCTTTAGAGATGAAGAAGTCGTTATCTCTAAAACTCCGTCTTTCATTTCCAGCTAAATCTTCAGAATAATATCATGTTATCTTACGTGCTTAGAATACCATAGAAATTCTAGTTTATATTTCTCTCTGCGTAATGTTTTCAAAATGTCTGTTAGAATAGTTTACCTCTCAGGTATATAAATCAGGTATATAAATATTATTCAGCATAATTTCTTGATTATTTCCACTGACGATATTATTATTATACCTTATGATTTTATATTGCTGCTCTGCTGTTCATATTCAGTTGTTTTTATAAGTTAGTGTTTTATCTTAGTTGATTTTAGAAAATGGTTGTGAGTAAAGACTCACATAAAAAGGATTTCGTTGCAATTGAGAACATGAATAAGGGGTGGGGGCCCGCAAAATGATAAAATTCACGCTTTTTGATAAAATGGCATGAATATTAAACAGTTTACATAAGTGTTATATATTTTTGTAATCTACTCTTTAATACCTTTCATTTGATACACCACTCAAAATTTAAAAAAAAAATAATAATAATAAAAAATAGCGTGACACAAATTATCCGCCTTATTGGATGGATTCCCAGTTAATCAGATACATTTTTTAGCGTGAATTATTTCAATTTTAAGATCAGCATTAACAATTTATTTCGACTTGTAAATACAGTAAAAAATAAATTCTTTATATATATATATACAAGCATATATGCGTACTTACAATCTACTCATTAGTAGATTTCATTTGATACCACAGTTTTCAAGCTAGAAAGCAAAAATAAGAAGAAAAAAAAGAAAGACAAAAATCAGTCCTTTTTCGCAGTTGGTAATAGTTAATTATCTTTTAAAAATTATTATAATTGCCGCCGCAAGAATGAAGTATTCAATTTCATATCGTGAAATCTGATAATTTAAAATTATTGNTTTCATTTGATACCGCCTCTTAAAATTAACCGCCATTTTTGGTTCCCAGTTAATCGGATCAAATTGATTTTTTTTTCTAAAGACCTGCAAACCGCACATTTTGCATTTTTATATATATATATATTTTTTTAGTATCAGCAGAAATATAGTTTTAGGGGGGAGGGACACGCAAATTTTGATGCTTTTTGACAAAATAGAATGCAAATTAAACACTATCTACAATTATTATATATTTTTGTAATCTGCTCTGCAATGCCTTTTCTCTTATGCCTACCCCTTTTCAAAATTTAAAAAAAAAATAAATATTTTTTTGACTTGAATTATCCGCCATTTTGAATTTGAACTGCCTATAATTATAATTTTGAGTTCGCTATATTTTTACTGTGGGCTGTGCAGGTCAAAACGATTTTTAATACTGCAAAGTTTCACTTATTGTCTCTTTTGATTAAAAAGTTATTGGAACCGTACAGAGTTTCAGACTGTAAAGGTTTCTTTTTTTTTTGTTTTACCAACGACCCCTTAAAAATTATCTGTAAAATTCTTAAAAAACATTTAAAACTGAGTCTCTATATATGTACCTAATTATTGTTCCTTTTTTCTTCTTAAAAAACGCATTCTAGTCTAAAATTTAAAGAAAACTAAATAAAGAGTTAGCTGTGATTTGTTTTTAACAGAGACAGAGACAACATTCCGTTGTCATTTTTGTTCTGGAAACGGTTTGCGGTTCTGTATGTCTGGTTACCGTTAGCTTATATTTTATGTATGTATAGTGTACAGCACAGTACGTTGACTCTGTGAATGAAAATACCCCCAAGCCTTCCCTTAGCGTCTCCTTCACTCGAAAGGCGGAAATAACTGTCACCCAAGTCCAATTATCCTTCGAGTGAAACTCTAGTACCCTTCTGAAGACGACACTGTCTAAGAAGAATGGTAAAGCTTTAATGAAAGATTAAATATAAAAGATAACGAGAGATTAATAACTTCTTAAGAACTAGGGTTGTCATTTTGTATATTTTTTGAGTTGGTATGATTGACTTGAATGACTGCAGCTTTATGTGAAGCATATTTCTTGATTAAAGATGGATCAGAAGGTTTAAAATTCTTAATTATAACGTAGTAATAGATAAAAAAAAATATATGTATGTATTAATCCTTCCAACAGACGTTTTATGCCTTCAACTATTCATAAAGATTTTTGCGTTCCCATGCATCGGTTAGTAGTCTCGCATTATTTTCTCCCATCTCTTTTGCTTCCCGTTTTTTGTTATAATTAATTATCGGATGTACTTGCTGATTTTATCACAACCTTAATAATTAAAAACGTGCATTCTTTTTCACTTCATTGTTATTTTTTTTTTTAGCGATTTTGTTTATTCGTCGAATTGCTACTAAAGAAAAGAGTAGTTTAGATAAAACCATAAGGAATATGTAATATGTAATAGTTTAAACCACATTTTCCAAGATTTAATTAATTCTATTTGAAACTTAGAAGATAATCTAAATTAATTAAAGATAAAGAAATGTGACTTTCCAAAGATCTGTTTGATCAAGACCACAAGTACATAACATTTTATTGGCTCTTTTTATTCATTCCTGCAGCGATGCAGATGATCGAAATGCTTTTTATTGTACATAATTCCAAATAAGTTAAATACTAAAGAGTATGAAATTTCCTGAAGGACTGCGCCAGAGATTTTTAAAACCCCTTACGCCCTACGCGTCGAACTCATTACCGAGGTGATTCTCAAGAATGATCACTGTAATGGATTGAGATGATTCTCAAGAATCACTCTAATTCTAATGGATTCAAATGTCACGATTCACAAAACCATTGCCTTGGTCACCTCCGAAAGTTCTAAACTTAATAAGACTGTCCGCAGAAATTAAAATTACTGTCAGCTGTAAAATAATTAAATCAAATATGTAATTAAAAAAAAACAAAAACAATCGATGGATACAATTTAGATGGTTTTGTCCTAGTTAGGGTTTTTGTGAAAAATGTTATCAAATATGATTGACTGATTACGTTAAAAATACTCTTTTTCTCCCTTTGAACTTTGAAGTTATACTTTAAAGACTAAACCTTGGAGAAATTTTTTTAAAAAAAATTAATTAAAAGGCTCAAGTGTGTTTAAGAGGTTTTCGAAGTTTACACATTTTAAGGAAGATCGGTTACGAAATGTGCCGGATTTCCCACTAGGCACTATAGGCACGTGCCTAGGGGCGGCAGCACCAGGGGGCGGCAGCGGCCGCGAAGCAATTGCTTGACGACCTAATAGACGAATTTTCAGCAATAAAGGCAAGAAGAAAACCAATTTAAAGTATAAGTAGAAAACCAATTTAACCATATTTAAGTAAATTTAAATATGTCGACAAGTTTGCAGTGAGTTAATTTGTTTATTTTTTATTTAGCTATGAATAATTTTTATTAGTATAATAAATGTCCATAATATTCTTTTCTCTACAGGGTGACCCACGATAAAATTTCATTAAGAAACTGGCAGATTCTACAACAAAAAATATCGAGTAAGCATATGCCCATATCCATATCTTAATAGTCTCAAGATATCAATTTATTTCTTTTTTAAAGTGCTTCGCGAAAATTATCAAAATGCCTAATATCTCAAAAACTGAGATTGAGCTAGGGGCCAATTTTAAAGAGCATAAAAAACCTTTCAAAATCATTAATTTTTTTCCATATTCTCAGCTGCTATAAGCATCTTTTAAGTTCTGTTATATTTGAAAATTTGGATATTTTAAAAAGTGGCCACGCAATTCCTGAGCGAATTTCTCTTAATTGAGGGATGTTAGAAGTGTGGCGTTTTCAGAAAAAACTTCTGCTTTTCCCCAGCTTTCAAATGGTATAATTAAAGATTAAGGTCAACGGACTAGTTTTTGAATTATGGTGGATTTAATGTTACCAGACGTGAAATTTTTTGGTCAGGATCACAACCAATTCTAGTACAAATGCAAAAAAGGTTTCCCCGAACAAAAGCACAACACTTAGTGTTCATTATAGGAAATTTGACGCTGAATAAAAAAGTTCCTATAAACATGGACCTGGAATAGCTTCATTTTTGAGATATCCGCAAAAAACACTATTTTTGGACGTTTAGCCTTACAATTCTCAAATACTACGCTTTTTACCGTAATACTCCTTGAAAGAAACTTTATAAAGAATATAATTTTTCGTTGAATGACACCTCTTGTCAGCGCTTCACGAAAACTGCCTGATTTTCAGCGAAATTTCAAAATTCAATTCACTAAGGTGATCACCATCAACACTCAATTTTAAAAGATCATTTTTTAGAGTGTAGAGAACTAAAATTGGCGTGATTCGTATCTCTACAAGATTTGCTTCAAGGAGTATTACGTTAAAAAGCATAGTATTTGAGAATTGTAAGGATAAACGTCAATTTTTTTTTTTTTTTTTTTTCCAATTGTTTTTTGGGTTTTGTAGATACTACTCAAAACCCTTATGCCGAGGGTGACGAGTCTGTCTAAGGATACTTAGCAACTGAGAATTTGGAAATAAATGAATGATTCTGAAAGGTTTTGTTATGCTCATTAAAATTCGTCCTTAGCCCAATTTCTTCTATATCTTATTTAGTTTTTGAGATATTAGACACTTTTTGGAAATTTTCGCGAAGCAATTTAAAAAAAGAAATAAATTGATATCTCGAGAAATATTGAGATATGGGCATATGCTTACATGATATTTTTGTTGCATTTGACAAAAAGAAAAAAAATTACAAAGTCAAGTACCTATTTAACCAGAAATTCACTTTTTTTTATAGATTTTAATAGGTTATGTACAATGTACCTACCTTAAAATTAATCAAATTAAAACAATATAAATCATAATGTTATAGGCTAAATATTATTAAGAAAACAACATTTTTAACGGTACGTAAAAATCAGTTTAGCAACTGCCGATAAATTTATATAGGTAAATTTTTAAATGGGGGAGGGGGGGGCGGCTCTGTAAATAGTGCCTAGGGGCGGAAAATTGTTAAATCCGGCCCTGGTTACGAATTGTGAAAAAGATTTTCATATGTTTGATATAAGTTTTTAGGGTTTTGTAGATACCTCTCAAAACCCTTATGCCGAGGGTGATGTGTCCGTCTGTCCGTCGCTCTTTGGTTCATAGGGCCCGAACCGTTCAAGCGAAAGTGCTGAAATTTGGAACCCTGGTGCAACTTTTTGACCCAACCAGAGGAAAAATATACAGAAGTCCATAATTAGATTTGCGCATGCGCAATTCAAAAAAATGTGGTAAACTCAAAAATTTACATTTTTTTAAATTTTTGAGTGGGGTATCAAATGAAAGCTGCTGAAGAGTAGAACACAAATATATATATGCTTTTTTAAATTTTGCATTCCTTATAGGGGAAAAAAATCAAAATATACCCAAAAAAAAATTTCCCCCCCCCAACCACTATAGATTGGCTGGTGCTAAAATTTCGAAATAATTCATGCTAATGCCTTATTGTTGGGCGATGAAAATTCCGGGAGTTGATCCCAAATTTTTAAAAATTGTCAATTTTGGGCGCGAAATAGTGAAGTGCGCCCAAAATTTTATTTTTTTAAAATTTTGAGTTGGGTATCAAATGAAAGCTGCTGAAGAGTAGGACACAAATATATAATTGCTTTTTTAAAGTTTGCATTCCTTATTGGTTTATTACTGATAAAAAACATTGTGACCCCCCGGGGAATCGAACCCGGACTCTTGAGATCGAAGACCAGAAATCATAATTACATAATGGGTATGCTTACTCATCTACAAAACCCTAAAAAGTACTTGGAGCAAGTACTTCCCTGTGATTTTTTTTTTGTGTTATAGGTTATGTTTTTTATTAGTACTTTGTTAGAGGATACGTTATTTGTCAGATAATTTTTTTTTTAATCTTTTTGTAGTCTTTTAAGCCAAGATAAGCTAGTAATAGTCATAATTGTTGCATTCCCCTTAGAGTTTATTAAAGGCTAGATTGTTTATTTTTAAATGACTTGATACTAAAAAACATCAATTGATGCGATACTTTTAAAAACTAAACAGTTCAATTAATACTTTAAAATAGAACCAACTAAATTTTAGCATTGATAATGGATATATTTTTATTTCCCAACAGAAGAAATATCCGTCACGTAAAAAGCGACATAAAAAATTTGACGCTCTTAAATTATTGTAGTACTAGAAAGATATTATATAACAGGAAGTAGCTTGGTTTTAATTTTTTAGTTTCCTATTTCACCACTAGAAGCGCACCATGACAACCGTCTCTATACATACATACATGATACATTTTTTTCCATGAAGTACGAAGAAAATTTCGACACCACCTAACTTTATTTGATTTACCTCTATGAGTTTATATAAATGATAAGTTATAAAAATTGTATTTATTACTAGATATGTACACAACAAAACATAATAAAAGCTCAATACATTTCTTCTAAGAATTCTTGTAATCTAATAAAGAATTAGGCAATGGTTTTCTTAAGAAATCCATAGTGTATCGTTCCTCGATATTCCCTGTGATTTTCAAAATTCTTTGGAATTGTTCAATTATTTTCCTTGATAACCATTTTGTCATATGAAGTTTTAATGAAAAATCTTCTTGAAATTTAGAAAAATATTGGATCTTAAAAATATAGTATTATACAATGGAAATGAATTCTTGATTAAATCCTTCATGACTTTTGTATTTGTTGGTACAATAAGATCAAATTTCATTTGAGCAATAGCAATAGGTTTTTTTTTTTTTTTTTTTTTTTTTAATGTTAGAATGAGATTAAATTTTTATAAATAAAAAATACCATCTGAAGCCGAATTTTTTCTACTTCAGTCTTATTTAGTTTTTTTATTGTTGAAATTTAATATGATTGTTAAAATTATTTTTTGGCAATGTCGGTAATTTTACATTTATTTGGGTGCTTCTGCTGCGAATATACTTTTAATTCCGTTTTATTGGCAAAAGGTGGGAGTTAGAGGTGGTTATCGATATAAATTAGGGGAATTGATTACACATCACAGGGAAAGTCCACACGTATGTATAAACTCTCAAAATAGAACCAGATATATCAGTGTTTGCACTTAAGTTTTAAGTGAATGTGAAATGTGATATTCATTTGGTTATATGGATTTCCTTCCGATAATGTGCTCTTGCTCTTTATTCAAAGATTAATTCTAGATGAACTATGCAGCTATAGATGTAACACGGGGTTAATTTGTCGCTCCATCATCTGTATAAACCTTACAATTAGCATACACAAACAGTTCTCCTGTATGAAATACCAAGTTCCTCTAATTCATTCCTACCAAGTTAAAAATTATAAGTACCACCAGGATTCGAACCCAGCATTACTGATTTTCCGCTACAATGCTGCAACAACTTTTTTATATTCATTATGTTTCCCCATTAAAATTTGAGGAAGAACGGAGTTAATCCGGATACGAACAACCTTGCAAGTTTGTAGAACATATCTTGTACAATGTTTAAGAATTTTGAAAGTTTATAAAGTTTGATACTTAACTTTACATAACGTAAATACAGGGAGCACCTGGAAGCAACCCCAAGTCAAGTTTAGTTTTATTTGTTTTTGTTAAAAGCACCTCATTCGAACCAACTCTACTTGAGAAGTCAAGTTTACCGAAACTATTCTGGAATGCCATCATCGAGTTTCACCGACCAAACAGAATAGACTCTTAGTTGACTGTTTTGTTTGTTTGTAAATATAAACAAGCGTGGAATACAAGACGTGACGGTCGTACCACGTGCTTCTATAACAGTCATCATCATCTGAGGTAGGTTACTTCTATCCTCCTCTCGCACATCATCCACAACCTCTCCTGGGGAGAGAACATGGGGATGTTTCTCTTTATTTACTTTGGTCTTGACTCATTGCTTAAGAACGCTCGCGTTTTCGTTTACTCGACGATTCACTTTTACGCTCCCCTTTTTGTAAATTCCCTATATTGGTTTTTGTTGTTTCTTTTTTGTTTACTTCTTCTTTCCCCTTCTTGTTTTTCTTGATGGATCGTGCTCTAGGAAATACGGGGAGCTGAAGTAAATATTTATCCAAAAGTGCACTTTTTCATTTTCTCCCCTCCTTTAGTTCAGTTTATCTTACAGGATATAAGTTCAGTTTTCGATTAGCAAAGTTAACAAATTAAGGGAATGATAATTTTCTTTCGTTGACTGTCCTTTTAGACTTCAAGGGTATAAAATATACACACAGCTGCTGATACAGCAATATCCTCTCTTTAATGAAAGTAAATACTTTTACAATTATCCGCGGAGTAAAAACAAAACAAAAGTTTTACTCGATTTCTCTTCCGAAGTTTTGTTTATTTTGGAATTTGAAACAGTAAGAGAAACTGATATTTCACGCTTGCCTGATTATTTTTGTTCAAATTTATTCGGTTCACTGTTTGAATTAGGGAAACGAGCAATGTTTTTGGTGTTTAATGTTTAAATTTAAACTTGTTTCCACTTAAGGTTTAAATGAAAGACTTAGAAAATTGAATATAATCGTTGAAAATCACTTTTACGTTGCAAATAACAGATTTCATTATAAATTGAAGTAGGTTTATAAATACTTAGAACTTACCCAATATATATATATTTTTTATATGTTCACAGGTGAAGTTATTATCAGTGGCGAATTCAAGATAACCAACGAGCCATTTCGTCCAGCTTTGGGTAATTTCTCCTCGGCTGAGTTCATACAGCTTTCAGCTAAAATTGGACAGCACGTAAGTGACTAGTTCATTTAGTAAATGTAATTATTTTAAAAAAATTATTAGTTTTTCTTTTATTATCTAGAATCGAAGATAAATTTATTTTTTTAAGTTGGGATAATGTGCTTGACATCTATGTTTACCAATTTTGTCAGAAAGTAAGATAAAAATTAAACAAAATTATGATTACATTACATATGGCTTCATGCGAAGCAAAAATACTGCTGGTAATTACTGTAAAGCGGCAGCGGCTTGCATAGTTTATGAAAGAAATACGGATCCCCATTTGGTGTCACACATGCACATGAGCTATCTTTTGAAAAAATGAAAAAGGAGCGTGTAAGCTGCGCTCAAAAGTTGCTGTTTTAACTTTAGATGACATGGGGTCATGGGTCATCATCCTTTAGCAATATTATTATCAAATTTACTAATTTATTAAAACATAGGGCTAAGTTTTTTGTGTTTGTTTTTAGCTAAACAAGTTATACAGTCGAAGTGGTCTAAGGGCAGGATTCAGAGGTGCAACAGTGGTCGAACTAGGTCCAGGTCTTACTGTTAGATGTCGCCTGCTGATGGCTTCTTCAGATCCACTCACAGTGAGCAGGGCTGGGCTCGCCTTCCTAGCAGGATTGGAACATACCCAGGGGCATCTCACTCTAGGACCTTACATCGTCGACATTCAGTCCATTGGATTCCAAGGTAAATGTCATTTAATAATTTTACCGCAAAACTTTTCCAGTTCTCATGCTTTCTTTTTACACTAGTTACGAAGAATTAAAAGGAAACTTTATGGAGATGTAAGAGACAGACTTATCTGGAGGTGACGCAGTAATCAGAAGCTTTATTATCTGACGCAGAAAAAAAATGATAATATACAGTAATACAGTGTGTTCTGTTAAAAAGACATCGACTGAGGTGGATCAGTACTTGAGAGTTTGAGAGAGGATCGAATCAGTTTGAACATAGCTAATAGCTATCAAGATCCTGGCAACAGATTGATAAATGGAGTCTGCTGGATTTAGCTATATTCAGTGCCGGATTTCCCACTAGGCACTATAGGCACGTGCCTAGGGGCGGCAGCACCAGGGGGCGGCAGCGGCCGCGGAGCTATTGCTTGACGACCTAGTAGACGAGTTTTCAGCAATAAAGGCAAGAAGAAAACCAATTTATAGTATACCTTAAGTAGTAAACTAATTTAACCATATTTAAGTAAATTTAAATATGTCGACACATTTACAGTGAGTGAATTTGTTTATTTTTTATTTAGCTATGAATATTTTTATTAGTGTAATAAATATCTATAATATTCTTTTCTCTACAGGGTGACCCACGATGAAATTTCATAAAGAAACTGGCAGATTCTATGGATCAAATATAACAAAAAATATCGAATAAGCATCTGCCCATATCTCAATAGTCTCGAGATATCGATTTATTTCTTTTTTAAAGTGCTTCGCGAAAATTTTCAAAATGCCTAATATCTCAAAAAATAAATGAGATTGAGAAATTGAGCTAAGGGCCAATTTTAAAGAGCATAAAAAACCTTTCTGAATCATTAATTTATTTCCAAATTCTCAGCTGCTAAGGATCTTTTAAGTTCTGTTACATTTGAAAATTTGGATTTTTTAAAAAGTGACCACGGAATTCCAGAGCGTATTTCTCTTAATATAGGGATGTTAGAAGTGTGGCGTTTTCAGAAAAAATCTTCTGCTTTTCCCAAGCTTTCAAGTGGTATAATTAAAGAATTAGATCAAGGGACTAGTTTTTAATTATGGGGGATTTAATGTTACCTGACGTGAAATTTTTTGGTCAGGATCACAACCAATTCTAGTACAAATGCAAAAAAGGTTTCCCCGAATGAAAGCACAAGACTAAGTGTTTATTATAAGAAATTTGACGCTGAACAAAAAAGTTCTAAATTGGCAATTTTTTAAAATTTGGGATGAACTCCCGGAATTTTCATCGCTCTATAATAAGGTATTAGCATTTTGTCGACATTTAGGACCAGCCCTTATATAGTGGTTGGGGAGGGGACATTTTTTTGGGGTTTATTTTGATTTATAAATTTTTAAGTTTACCATGCGCATGCACATATTTTATATTGAACTTCTGTATATTTTTCCATCGGTTGGGTAAAAAAGTTGCAACAGTGTCTCATATTTCACCACTTTCGCTTAAACGGTGCGGGCCTATGAACCAAAGAGCGACGGACGGACGGACTCGTCACCCTCGGCATAGGGGTTTTGAGAAGTCTACAAAACCCTAAAAACAAAATTTTTTGACGTTTATCCTTACAATTCTCAAATAATATGCTTTTTTTTAATCTTGTAGAAATTCGAATTACACCAATTTAAGTTCTCTACACTCTAAAAAATAATCTTCAAAAATTGAGCGTTGAAGGTGTTCACCTTAGTGGATTTGGATTGACTAATAAAGTGGCAGGGACGTAGAATTTTGAAATTTCGCTGAAAATCAGGGAGATGTCTAGCAGCGCTGACAAGAGGTGTCATTCAACGAAAAATTATATTCTTTATAAAGTTTCCTTCAAGGAGTATTACGGTAAAAAGCCAAAAAAAGTTTTTGATCGCAAGTACTTCCCTGTGATTTTTTTAAAATGTTTTTTGCGAATATCTCGAAAACGAAGCTCTTCCAGGTCCATGTTTAAAAGAACTTTTTTATTCAGCGTCAAATTTCCTATAATAAACACTAAGTGTTGTGCTTTCGTTCGGGGAAACCTTTTTTGCATTTGTACTAGAATTGGTTGAGATCCTGACCAAAAAATGTCACGTCTGGTAACATTCAATCCACCATAATTCAAAAACTAGTCCGTTGATCTTATTTATTGATCTTATTTATTGAAAGCTTGGGAAAAGCCGAAGTTTTTTCTGAAATCGCCACACTTCTAACATCCCTCAATTAATAGAAATTCGCTCAGGAATTTCGTGGTCGAATTTTAAAAAATCCAAATTTTTTAATGTAACAGAACTTAAAAGAAGTTTTGCAGGTGAGAATTTGGAAATAAATGAATGATTCTGAAAGGTTTTTTTATGCTCTTTAAAATTTGTCCTTAGCCAAATTTCTTTATCTTATTTAGTTTTTGAGATATTAGGCATTTATTGAAAATTTTCGCGAATCACTTTAAAAAAAAAAGAAATAAATTGATATCTCGAGAACTATTGGCATATGCTTACACGACATTTTTTGTTGGATTTGACCAATAGAATCCACCAGTTACTTTATGACATTTTATCGTGGGTCACCCTGTACTACAAAAAATTGTTCTGACTTCATGAAACAATTTACAAAGTCAAGTACCTATTTAACCAGAAATTCACAATTTTTTTTATATTTTTTTTTATTTAAAAGATTTTAATAGGCTATGTACAATGTACCTACCCTAAAATTAATCAAATTAAAACAATATAAATCATAATGTTACAGGCTAAATATTATTAAGAAAAAAATTTCGGTACGTAAAAATCGGTTTGGCAAGTGTCGATAAATGTAAGTAGGTAATTTTTTTATATGGGGTGGCTGTGTAAATAGTGCCTAGGGGCAGAAAATGGTTAAATCCGGCCCTGGCTATATTATAAGCATAACTGGCTGGAGAACCAAATGAACACAAATGAAAGAGGAAGCCAAATCTTACATTTATAGTGACGGTGACGGGAAAGTATAGAAAAATTGAAGGAATATCTGTATATGTAGAACAGTATTAGCAACAAAGTTTCCATGTCTACAATTTCAGAACACACAAAGGGCTGGGAGGCAATAACTAATCCGGCTAGTTCTTTAACCAGCAAAATAGTTCAAGCCGTTTCAAGGTGGCAGCCATTTAAATGTTTATTTTTTCTCTTTTGATCAGTTATTTATACTTCAACAATTAATCTGCTAGCTACTTTCGACAAACTGTCCAAATTTCTTAAAAATCAGATGAGTAACTTTCAAAGATATTGGTGTAAATAGATGTATGTTTGTGCGCATGTGGCATAGAAACAAATGTGCGCAGAAGGTTGAAACTTATATGGACCAGAAACGACAACAAAACACAACAAGCTTATAGCTTACATTGGGCTAATTATGACCTACTATGCAAAGTTCATTAAAATCGGACGAGTAGTTTTTAGATATATTTATTACGAAAATTGAACCACATACAAGATACATGACCAACAATGTTTCCTGATGTCTGAAAACGGATTGTCTTGATTTTTTTTTTTTTTTTTTTTTTTAAAGGAGACTTAAAAAATGTTCGTTCTTTAGAACAATATAATAGAATCTGTTTGCCTTCGGTAAGCTCAGAAGCTAAAAATAGAGGGGAGTACGAAAAACACAATTTCTAAGGATGGCACAGAGATATATTGGAACAAAAAAATATACCAAATAGGTAAATATTTGTACTCAGGGCGTCCTCTTTCAATTAACACCTTAAAGTTAAAGAAAATTCCATCCCCTTGTTTTTAGGGACAATTTTTGTGGCTTCCCTATATCTTTATTCTGTTCCGTGTATTGCACATAACATAACTAAGTTTCAAATTGTTGTGTTGGGTACTTTCGTAGATAAAGGTGCAACAACCTCCAGAAAGAGGTTGTTGCACCTGTGATTGACAGAAAGACAATCACAGTAAATAATATTTTAAAACTTCTTTCTATATGTTCTACTAAACCTGCAATGTATAAATATATTACGGGAAGTGTATATGTAATTTAGATGATAAGGCATTGTTATAGATTACATTGTTATATATATTCTTATTTAGTTTATAATTGTTTCTAAATAATAACATAAAAATTAGTCATTTCTTCTTTAAGTAAGAATAAACTTACTCATATTATATTATTGTCTTAAATCATGTCTAACTTCCAAATAAGGATGTTTTATTGAGAAACTATTTTATTCTTGTGAAAGCAATTTTTATGTTTACATATTGTCCTCTAAATTGAATACCTATGAATAAGGAAAAAGCTAATCTACAGTTTCTGATGTTTCATGGTGGTTCAATATTGATAATCCTTTGACACCCCCCCCCCCCCCCCCATTGGCCATTATATTGTCCATTCAGGTAAATGCATTAATGCATTAATGTGAACAAGCAATTGCTTATTCCCATCTGTTTACCGACCTTTACATCTACCATCATTATTCAGTAGCCTGCTTTAGCGGTTTATGAATGAAAGGGTACAGGATTTGTATAATTAAAGAGACAACTGATAGAGACTAATAAATTATTAATCAATGTCAGAATAGACCTAACTACTTAAGAATTTAAAACTACATGCGACTAACCTAGAAGATAGAAAATAGATCTCCTTGAAAATAACATTTTTCAATATATGTACATTCTTTGGACTCTTATATGTAAAATCATAAAAATCTAACAATATATTTTTTGACCTAAAATAATTCAAGTTAAAATAATCTTCTTAATAAATACAAAGGAACAGTCTCTTAACAGAAGATAATACTTGTTTATTTATGAAAGCAGCTTTCTGTTTTTATAAAGTCATCATCAGTGCAGATTTTGGTCAAACTAGAGTTACATTATAATAAAATATGATGTGGGAGAGTCATACAATGTCGAGTTTTATATTTCATGAAGAGACTGTTTCTTTGTATTTATTAAGATGACCTCTATCAACCCTCTTATTTCTTAAGTAAAATAATTTAATTCATAAGAAATTACTTCTTTCAGAACAATAGCTTTTTAACAATAAACAGCTTTTTAGCTTTTTATAATCCCATGATATTAGGTATGTTTATTTTTTAATTATTTATATTTTTTTGTGTTTATAGCTTCATCAGATGAGGTGAGCTGGTCTCAGTGGTCGGATTGGGGACCTTGTGATTCCGATGGGACTACATCTCGACGTAGAGTCTGTCTCAGTCTCAGTGGACTTAAGTTAAGAGATCTGTCAGCTTGTGAAGCATTACCGGGACTTAAACGTTCATTAGAAACTAAAGCATGTGGTGAAAACAGCACAAAGAATGATTCACCTAGGATAATAGCCACAACTGCTAAACCTCCACCAAGAACAACTTCAAGATCACCATTCCTTATTCCTACCTCGAGAGCGACTATTAGAACTTATACGTCGACTCCTTTCTTTACTTCTAGTCCTGCAACGCCTGTTATGAGAACGGAACCAACTCAACAAATTCCTATAACTTCAAGTAAACCCATCGCTAAGCTTCAATCTCCTGCTCTTACTACGACGCCATCAACCACCACTTCAACAACAGCTGAACCATTACCTCATCCTTTGTCTCATAATGCTTCTTCACTTACAGGTAACTCACCATTTTTAGCAGATTAATTTTATTTATTTGTATACAGGTTTTACACTACAAATTGATTTTTTTTTTTTTCAATTGGTGCTAAAAGTTGAATTTGAAATTCAACCTTTTGCAGAACCAAATTGAATCTTTTCTAAATCATAATTCAAAAAATAAGTAATTAAATAAGAAAAAAATCACATAGTTTCTCTATTGCGTCAATAGGGGTTTATTTAAAAAAAAATAATAATAATAACAAGTTCTTTTTTTAAAACTTATATTTTGTTTCTCATATTCTTTAGAATATTGAATATATTCCTTAATTCTTTTTAGTTTAATTTTTAAAGGTATTAAATGTTGGAATTTTTACAATAAGTAAAAAAAATAGAAATATTTTGACTTTAAAAGTAATTTGTCGACATTCAACAAACACTAAAGCAGTATGTTTAATAAAATGAGTCACTTCACGTGAGAGATCTGATCTATGTCACAAAAGAGAAAATATATTATTAATAAAGTAAAAGGGACAACTAAAATAGAAATGATTATTTTTTTTAAATCTTCAATATATGTTATGAAAAATCGTATGCTGATGACAACAATCTTCTTTTTATATTTATTTGTGCATGACAAAAAATTTAGATAAAAAAAAAAGCTTGAACATCTAGTAGTTACAATTCATCTTTAATAAGTGACATTTACAAAACCACAAATTTAAAAAACAATAAAGATCATAATTCATATTGTTAAAAATATAAAGTGAACACGCAAACTTAAACTACAACAGATCCTAGCAGCAGCTGATAGTAATTTCTAAGACTTATGGGTGGTATAATTGTAGTTGTAGCAATATATAGGGGTAATTTTTGCTATGCATGTTTATACAGCTACCTTCTTGTAATTTAAAATTACAATTAAACCTATTTTTAATTCTAATGAGGTAAAATTATATTCTTTAAAAAAAGGCTTAAAAAGTTGTCTTCTCGATATATAATTTCCTAACTCTTTTTATGAAGTGTCTATTGTTTCTGATACATAGTTCACTGTTATATGCAAGTCTACAAGCAACAAAATAATGGAAGTATATACCAGGAGTGACCAACCTACGGACCAACCGCGGGCCGAGTCCGGCCTGCGAGCCGATTTTGTGTGGCCTGCCGTGTTGCCATAAAAACGAAGAATTTACAAGCATTCAGAGAATCTAAAATATATTAATTTCTTAATGCCAAACAACAACAATAATTTTAATATATATTTGAATGTTTTATTTTCTGCAAAGTAAAACTAGGCAAGTAACAGAAAAAACTTTTTTAACTAAAACCTTCTAGGAAACATAAAAACGTGTTTTATGAGGGTAAAATTTTCTGGAGGAGAAAAAAAAAAAAAAAAAAAAAAAAAAAAAAAAAAAAAAAAAAAAAAAAAAAAAAAAAAAAAAAAAAATTAAAATCTCTTTTCTTTTACAAATAATAAAAAATTAAAAGGCTTTTACATTAAAATGACATCATACTCTGACATAAGTGAATAGTTCAAACATGTAAGAAATATCGGAATGCAAGGACTTGACCTCGGTACTCAATATTGAATCTGTGTCATTTACATTGGTGATTCATTCGAGACACTGGAGGAGTTCATTTAGACAAATTGCTAAGGCGTCTGAACTGCTGCCTTGTAAATTACTTGATTTATACATCACTTGGAAAAAATCTTTTGACTCACCTTCACTGTATTATAAAATGAGATGTCGTTTATCTTCTCTAATGTTGTGTGATTAGACATTAGACTTGATAGTTATTTGTATATTAAATCAATTAAAATGATTTAGCAGATGCATTTGTATTACGATTATTGCACCACATTTCTTTGAAAGAGAACATCATCTTAAATTTGACAAATATCTTACACTAGAAGTGAGATATGATTATGGTTTTAAGTGTTATATTGAGGAATTATAAATGAGCTCATTTCAACTTTTCTTATCATTAGTATTTTCACTATTTTATTCACCTTTTTTTAATTTCTATCATGCTCTTAAGTATCTGAATTATATGAGACAACACATTTTCCAATTAGACTTATTCTTTATGAAAATCTCCAATTTCCTATTATGTATATGAAAAAAGAAAAATCTGATCTTCCTTAATTTTAATATTAACAAAGTTTTTTTTTATTCCCAGTGGAGTCAAACTTATTTTTATTCAATAGTAAATTAGTACCGTCCGATTAATATGCGACCATCTTTGGAATGCTTGGGGCACCGTTAGCTTCCTTTAGAAGAGCTGCTGATTTAATCATTGAAGGTAAGCAGCATCAGGTGTGGTAACCTCTGCTCACAAAGCTATGGGTTCGATTTCCAGACCAGGTCTGGGTTCGTTCCCTGATGCCTGAAACAGATTTCTGTCCAGGCTATTTTATAAAAACTCCCAGGCCCCTGCTAAACTGTAGTGTATTCCAACCACCAATAATTTTAACAAGTCGGCACCTTTGGACAATTGACACTTACCTTTCATATTAATTAAATCAGAGGGAAGATAGTGTTGGTAAAAGGAGGGGTAAAAAAATAAACAAAACAACAAAACTAAAGAAAACATAAGGGAGTTATCTACTTGTACGTATATATGTCTACTTTAACTAATCATTGGTTTTCTTTTGCAGAAGTAAGGCTGTGTTTAGACTGTGATCCTGGACAAGTGTGTGTAGCTCTGCAGGGCGAACCTCTACCTTCATGCAAACCTGCTATTGATCTCAATGACCCTACAGGTTGTGGAGGACACTGTGCCATAAACACTGAACTTTGTCACCGGCTCACCCATAGTGCTTATCGGTTTGTTGCAAATATATTATGTTTAATTTATCTTTGAATGTCAAGGAAACTTAGCAATATAAATTTTAATCGCAATAAGTCTTGATTTATCAATGTAAGGGAAATGTGCTCATCCATATGATATGATCTACGGGATAGGTTGTAATACAAGTGGAGTTTTTGAGTACTTACTCTGTGGGACTTCAATCTATGTCTTAGCTACTTATCAATTTTGGACCTTGCCATCCTGCCTACCATTTGCCTCCTGGGACCTCATATTCCAAGTTCCTTAACATCATCCAACCATATTGCGCAAGGGCACCCTTAAGGCTCTGTCCTGATCTATTTTCAAAAGTGCTTCTTGACATTTCTATTCTTGATAATTTTTTATTTACCTCCTAAGCATTGGAGCCTGGTCTTATTGCTTCGGACTTTTTTTCTATTATATATATATATCTAAAAAAAAAAACAAAAAACAAAGTCCCCCGGAAATAAAAAAAAAAAAACATTGGAGCCAGTAACCGCGATTATTCAGATGACTTCAATGACTGAGTTCAGCTTATCCTTTTGGAACAACTTTCATGTCTGAGCCTCATATCAAAGAAAACACAATTTATCAGAAAATTTTTGTAAAATAAAGCATTATTTCCTTGATACCCTAATCATAATAATAGTTTTATTACAATAATAAATAAATGAATAATAATAACAAACTACTGATTGAGCACTCACCAACCAAATCTACTAGGATAAGAGTTTACACAGTAAAGTATGTGATCACTCTTAAAGCTATAAAGAAATGTTAACATTTTTTAATTAGTATGAGTAGTATGAGGGTGCATTTACAAGGGTTCTTAAACGTATCTCTCTCTGCCAACAGTTCTCTTTTCTGTGTAAATCTATCTTATGAAAAGTTTATTTGTAGATGTAAAAAATTATGTACTAAATATTTCATCTTTGAAACAAATTTTTTTCCAACTAAACTACCCTCAAATTTCAACTTAATATTTTTTCAAAATTCTTAATTATTTTAATTAAATGTGTCTTATTATGCCTTTAATTGAAATTTATATTCTGTATGTTCAGATGTGTAGACGACTCTAAATGTCTGGATGATGAATGGCAGTGTGGCAACCAGTTGTGTATTCCTCTGATTAAGAGATGCGACGGCCACTTCAACTGTTATGATCACACCGATGAAGTCAACTGTGGTAAGTTTAAACTCTTGTCTTTATTGTATGTTCAACAATTTAAAAAAATATAACATTTTAAAAGAAGATTTTGTTAATTTTTTAAACTAATACAGGTTTATATTAAAATTTTAAACTATTTTGCCGGTTTTTATTTAATTATAGTATTTTTAAAATGTTGTTTTATTTCTATATTTAGACTGTGATCTGAGAACCCATTTCCGTTGTGGTAAGAACCTTAGTTGCCTCCCTAAGAGCAAGAGATGTGACAGAATTGTTGACTGCTGGGATGCTACTGATGAATCTTCATGCACTAATGGTAAGAAGACTCACTTTTGATTTATATATTACTATCTATAATTTTTTTTTATATATATATTTTAAACCTTGCAATTAATGTATTTAAAGTCTTTCATTATTAATATAATGTTTTATTGTCACAGCGTGTGTCGATGCCAGTCAGTTTACATGCAACGACAGCCAATGTATTGCTAGTAAGAAATTCTGCGATGGTTATCCAGATTGCAGAGATCATTCTGATGAGCCTTTTGGATGTGGTGGTCTCTGCAAGCACCATGAATGGAAATGCAGGTACGTCAAACTATTGGATTTAATTGTGAATTATTAATTATATGGAAATATAAATTGTTTTTTATTGGTTCATTTAAAAATATTGTTTATTTATTCGACCGCCAAGTTGGTGGCACTATCTCGCAAAAGGGGGGGTATTTGAAGCAAAGATAACTTAATTGGAAACTTAATCCAGGAGCAGCTAAAAGTAGACTTATTGATTCTACATGCAACTACCTCGGTATGGTATTTTTGCAAACAATTTTTTCCATGGCCTGCACGAGAGTAAATACTCTTGAAAATTTGAACTGTATTGCTTATCTATGTTATTATTTATGTTAACAGTAACAGCCGTTGTATCACCAAAAGGGAAGTTTGCAATGGTGTTGATGACTGCGGTGACAACTCTGATGAGGTCAGCTGTGGCCGGAGAAGACCTAGACCGGCTTCTTAGATAAGGGTTAATAATCGCACCCTTGCGAGCCTTCCAGTCATTCTGCAAAATATACTAAATTAGCCCTTGTCTTCGACTAAACTCAACGAAATAACCAGAAGCAATCAACACGCTTCGTTATACTAATTAAGTAATAATGCTTCACTAAATTTTAATGCTCATTTCTTTATGTATAGAAAAAAAAATGAGCATTAAAAATTAAACAATGTAGTATTTTGTTTATAATAAAAATGAAGTTATCAATTTAATAGAGCAAAGGAGATATTTAATGCTAATCATACACATTGTTTAAGAAATTTTGAAAGAGAGTAACAGTTCAGCATGACATCACTCGTTAAATTAATTGTTGCCAATTAATTACTTTAGTAATACCAATTAATTACAATTGCCTTAATAATCCAATATTAATTAATTATAATTAATAGGTAAGATGACTTTGAATGATTCTGATCCATGTCAGTTCTTATGATTCACTAAATATATTTATACAATAACTCACTTATACTGATTCAGTCCCATGAAAGTAATGACAGGTAATTTAACAAATTAAAAGCTATACTGAGAATTAATCAACTGTTAAACTAAATCTAGCTATTCATGGAATTCGAGCATCAGTCAAAAAGTAAAAACAAAATATTTGGATTCAATGATGTTTCAGGAAAATGTATTTTGTTCTTTTCCAAGAAATCCTTCATTGTACCTTAAAGAATTGCACTGTTGATATCCTCAATATCTATCTAATTCACAGTCAGTATCCTAAATATAAAAACAATGTCTATTTAAACACTGTCGACATTCATGTAGTTATTAAACTATTCATTGTCATAATCATTCTTATGATTTAGTGTCCTGTACAGTTATATTAATAATCAAACTTATTTTTAATGATCTAGTACCTAGATAATTTAAATGACAAATTATACTCTTTTTACAATAAGTATTAAATTTGACACTCAGATTGGCCAACCTTTACACTCTAGGCCTGTGGGAAGGTTAGGTTCAGTGACATTCTTATTTGCCTAGTTGGCCCGTCCTTCTCAAATTGAAAATATTGTGTTCTCATTGGCTCCCCTCCACACTCTTTATTTTCCCGCACTGTCAAAATTTTATTGTAAAAAGAGTATACACTCTTCAATATTAACAGTTGAATTTATTTTCATTTGACATCTCCTTTGCTCCATTATAAAATTAAAATACAATTTATTATTATTAAAAAAAATATATAATAATAAATAATAAAATAAATAAGACGTTCCTAATTCTAGGTAAAATAAAATGTTTATTGAGTCAAAGCTTTCTTTTCGGTATGAGAAAACTTAAAAAGCATAAACAAATCTGTATATATGTTATAAAACTTGTAAATAAATCTTTTTTAAATGTATTATTTATTACATTTTAAATATGTAAATGAATATTAATTTTAGGCACGATTATTCATTAAATTATTGTAAAAAAAGCCTTTGAACTTTAGTAATCTATATAAAATATTATTCTCTGAATTCTCCCTTAGTTTTTTATTAAAAATAAGCATTTTAAATTTAAAATTTGTAAAAAAAAACGTGTAAATTAATTTAATATAATAACTTATTTAAATTATTTTATATTAGACTTGGAATAATTGTTCTGTCCTTTTAGATATGAATTAAGTATGAATTAAGTATTGAACTTACTCCTTTACTTCGTAAAGGAGTAAGTTTAATAAAGATAAAAATTTATATTGTTGTATTGTACATTCATTGTTCTAAAATTGAATCATTATAAACTATGTATATATTTAATATATTTTGTGAGTATATTATGGATTTGGATAAATAAATCATAATATACTTATATAATATCCCCCGAATTCAAGTTTACTACCCCAATTCTGTGACTACGTCTTATAACACCTAAAAGTGGCAATTTCATTTTAATATAGTGATCCTCGAATAAGCTGGGTTGGGAGCTCATACCTAGCCCTAATATTAAAATTAAGTCAAATCACAAATTTTCATGAATAGGCAAAGGCACAAAGTTAAGGATTGCCTATATATCAGACATTTATCTACAAATAAAAACTCTTACAAGTACATTATAATACTTTTATATTTATGTATAAATTTATACATAAATTTATATTTATTTATATTTATATAGAAATACTGATATTTTAATTATCATAAAATATTTGATCAAGTAAATTTTAAAATATTTAAATTGTATGTTATTGTTGTTCAAAATTTATGTGAATAAAAATCCAAATTGTACATTTTTCAAATATAATACGGAAAATAATAATTGATGAATGTAAAAACAATTAAAATAATATATTTATAATAGCTCTCCTTTACATATTTAAAGCATAATCAATTTCCCTGAAAAAATCAATAATAATAAATAACTTTAAATCGTCAATTTATTTTCTCTTTTTCTCTAATGTATTATACTGCAAATTGTTCTATTCTACATAGTTTTACAAAGTATTCTACTGTTTATTCAATTTAATGAATGTATTCATAGAAAACAAAACATTTTTAAAAAAATAATTTATTCACAATTTATTGTATATTAAAATGTAATAAAATAAAAATATTTTGATGTACATATTATACAATTTATCAAATATTTAATTCTATCTATCTATACATACTATCTATAATTACATATACTATCTATAATTACATCTATCTATAATACTTTGTGTGGGAGGGGGATGTGTTACATTATTTTTTTTTTTTTATAAATATGTAATATTTAATTTCATCAAACAAGGAAAAAACTAATGTATTTATGTATACATATTTTGTAAAATAACTATA